>JZKD02S1674083.1:25649-36905 GCA_000966675.3 Picea glauca | reverse complement strand
CTTGATCCCTCACATCACAAAGAAGAAGTCAACCAAGGATATGTATGATGCATTGATCACTCTATAAGAGAGTGAACATTTCTCGCAAAATGCTCATGAGGAACAAACTCATCACTACAACATGAATGACCCAAAGACAATGGCTAACTACTTGATGAAGATCACTAACTTGAGAGATCGGCCTGTTGATATTGGGATGAAGGTCGAGGATGAGGTGTTGGTACCTGTTACCCCCCCCCCATGCCCAAGGGAAACTGGAGGAGATCATGCCTCATGGCCCACAATGAAGACAATGATCCCGACGATGATGATGATCAGCATGTCGACTCATGGCAGCCCAACAGCCCCTCTCAGATGCCTCTCTCACTCTTGATCAACAAAGTTCATCAAATCCAATCAGCACAGTCTTTAGGAGATGGTGATCTAGCATCACCATGAGGTACATTAGGCCTTGTTTCATACGAAGTGTCTTACTCAATATATTAGGCATGTGAATGAGGATCACTAGTTGAAGTTGGATAACCATCATAAGCTCAATAAGTTATGTTTTTTGCCTTGTTTCACCTTGATGGCCATCATTTGTATTCTAGTCTCGTGTTGTCACCCCCAAGGAACAGGGGTATTACTGGGGGGCTCTAAAAAGGGTAATGTTCCATTTCCCCCCATACTTAACACGTACCATCCTGGAGCCTGTCACAATGTACTAAACTTCGGTAATGGGTCATGGTTCATTCTCTCATGAGAAGAAAGGCTAGAATGTTGAGGTTGATGCAGCTACTAGTAAGAAATGATAAAGAAAGAAAGAATGTTATGGGAAAGAAAGGACATTTAAAAGCCAGAGTCCATACTTGATCTCTACCCTTTTTCCATTCGCCCTAGCTATTGTATGAAGCAATGAATGTTAATGCTTGAAATCTTATAAAGGGGACTTGCAAACCAGTAAAAAGGAAAAGATAAAAGGCAGATTAAGGGGTTTGGAAAAACGTAGCACCTACAAAGGGGTAACTCAAGAGCAAGTGCACCCTCTACAAAGGCACTCATAGAAATGGACCAAATGATTCTATAAGCCATGAAGTAAGCCCAACACACACGTTTCACTATCACACTTCTTCCTAAAGAGTTATTTTCTTTCATGCTTCCCTTGGGACGTATCCCTCTACTTGGGTCTTTTCTTTCCTTCTTTAGTTGGCACACCTAATAGGGTCTGATGATGGTCCTCCCATACCTAAACTTGCCAAATTGCATAAAATCTTGAGCTAATGTGAAGTTTAAAGGGGATACTTAATGTGAATTGTTTATGTGGCTTCTATGTTAAGTAACAGCTTGATTTATATGATCTAAGGACTCTTATACCTTGTGAACATTGGTCTTACTTGATTCCATAACTTTGATTGATTTGGATGCACCTGACATGGTTCTTTAAGGACGTCCCTTGCTTTCACCCAGGACGTTGTGCATTTATTTGTAGGATATGGCATGTGTGATGCAAAGCGTTGAGACATTTGATGGCTTGACATACTCAGACACAGGCTCTCACATCTTCTAGAGCTTGGACGATGGATAGATGGGCTTGTATTTGACAGATATGGTCATGATGGCACACATATGGGCAGAAATCCCATACTTTGAACAATGCTCCACATCTTACTTGGCCACTTGATGGAGGACGTTGCACTTGGTTTGGCTTGGACACTAATCAAAGAGGTGGCGCATGATCATTCCACCTTGGATGATGGCTCTGTTGAGATTTGGGTACCTTGGAAAGTGGTCCCCTTGTGTTTGTGAGCTTCTAAACACATGAGGGAAGCACTTTGTACCTTGTACTATGTACTTTGTGTCTAATTTCACTTTGACTTAGGAGATTTAAGTCAAAAGTGAAATTTGGTCATTTTAGCCTAAAGTGACAATTAATTCACAAAGTGGGTGAATTAATAGACATAAAGTGAAATTATGGAAACTTAAGTAAAGTGGGTTTTGGTTTGAGATTTAGTTGAGATGATCTCAACCATTGATTGGGGATGATATGAGATGATCTCATCCACCCATCTTTTAGGTTTCCTTATGCTTCATAAAGGAGGGCGCAAGGCGCAAAGGAGAGCTCATTCACTTGTATGTTCACCAAAGGAGCTTGGAGAAGGAAAAGAGGATGAGGATTCTTGCATTGTGAGAGGATAGCTTGGGCGCATGCTTTCATGGAGCGAGACATCTAGCTTGGAGCTTGGTTTATTTACTGAGGAGCATTCATTATTGTGGAGGGCACACTTGCTGAGGAGGGCGCATCAGTAGTGGGGAGGTCTTTCACCCGTCAAATTGCAGTGGGATTAGTTGCAGAGGGAGGCCACACAGCAGAGCTTCATTCCTGTGGAGGGGTTTTCCATTCTGAGCTCACAGTTTGCATCTGGAGCAGTTATGGTGGATTTGGTAGCATTTATGAGGGGCGCACCTGCTTGGTTTGGACTTGTATTTCAGCTTGAGACAAGCTACTATTGTAACAAGTTCATTTATATTTTGTACTTGCTGTATTCCACCATCTATTCTCCTCATTTATAGACATATATCCCAAACTGGTTTTCCCTAGGGGGGTTTTATCCAGGGCCATGTTGACCAAAAATACATGTGTCAAATTTATGCATGCTTAGAAGTGTAGATCAGCATTTTAAAGTTAAAGATCTAGAAGTAGTGTTATTTGTTTTAATGTATATTGCATGTGCTAACATTGAGTAAAGAAAACACTTGCAAGGGCACCTTAAAAGAGCACTTAACCATTAAATATTGAGCAGAAAGTTTGGTGACTGTTTGTTGTCATAAAACAACAAGAGAAGACAGCCACACAGTTGAAACTTAGAACCATACTAAGGTCAACGACAGACCTTAGGTGGCAGTTTCATAGGACCTCATAAAATCTACACGGTATCAGAGCCAAAGGTGGCTTAGACTTGCTGATTTTGGAGCACTTTTGTGGGCAGTTTTGTGAGGTTTTATATCAGATTTGTTGGTTGTTTTGGACAGCAAGTTTTCAGTCCAAAACAGTGGGTAAACTTCAGACCTGAAGGTACCTCTCATTCAGTGCCAGTTGGACAGCTCAGGGCAAATTTTGGACAGCTAGTTGATAGTGTTTGTGGACAATTGTGGACAGATTTGTTGGGATGATTTTTGACACTTGTGGACAGCCTCTTTTCACACTAGCGTGGACAGGACTGAGGTTGTAGTCTACGACCTCTTTTCACACCTACTTGCTAGGAGTGAGGTTGGGGTTTCGCTTGCCTCTTTTCACACCTGTGTTGACAGGAGTGAGGCAGCATTCCTTTGCATTTGGAGCATTAGAGCGAGTGCAGTTTGACAGACATGTCAATATCTCAGATGCGTGTTGAGGACAGGCTAGTCGGGGCTAGCAATTGGTCGCCTTGGAAGGCGAGGATCGTCTTTGTCTTAGAGGACCTCGAACTATGGGATATAGTTGAGGCGGCTGTTCTCGTTATTCCTGTTACTGCCCCCGTCTTGTTGGTAGAATTCAGGTAGAGGAACAACAAGGCAAAGAGGACCATTTTTGATGTTGTGAGAGATCACATTATTCCCCACTTGACTGGGAAGACTCATGCAAACGAGATGTGGGCATCTCTATGCAAGTTGTACAAGAGCTCTAATGAGAACCGGAAGTTGGTTCTTCATGATCAACTGAGGAGCATTCGCATGCTCGAGGATGAGTCGGTTACTTCATTCCTTGGTCGCTACACCCAGATCAGAGACAAACTTGGAGTCGTTGGAGAGGTGGTGAACCCTAACTCTTTGGTGAGATCAACTATGAATAGCTTCACCAAACCTTGGGATCCATTTGTACGCGACATTATTGCCAGGGAGGCTATGCCTACATGGGAGAGGATGTGGGATGACTTCATCCAGGACTAGACTCGACTAGTGGCAAAGGCTTCTGGACAGTAGCAACAGCAGTCAGTTCCGGATGATGAGGACCTTGCTCTTTGGACAAAGGGCAAGAAGAAGGTCGGTCATTGGGGTCAGGAGGGTCCCAAGTTTGGGGCCCCACCACAGGGAGGAGAGAGCTGTAGCAGTGGGCAGAAGAGAGACATGAGCACAGTGAAATGCTTTGCTTGTGGAGAGATGTGTCACTATGCAGGACAGTGTGCCAAGAAGAAGAAGAAGCAACAGGATGTGTCAGCAGCGACAACAAAGGAGATAGAGTTCAGTGATCGATTTGCGAGAGAGTGTGTGTGGATTCGTGACTACCTTGTCTGTCGTTACACCATCCATCATTAGATGGGGAGACAGAGTTGAAGTGGAGGAGGATCAAGGATTCAGAGGGAGACAGAGACTGACTCACAGCAGTGATTCAGAGGGAGATGAGACTCAATGTCCCTGGACATCTTCAGAGTGGGTGACTGGTCCACCCATGATAGCTACAGTTTCAGAGTAGCCAAGTAGACAAAGAGTTGGTGCTATAGTTTCAAAGCATTAGAGGTTGATGAGAAGGAGGAGCAAGGCACCACGAAGGCTTGAGCCTCACTTAGCTTCTGAGACGGGAAGATCAGGTTCTGGATCCACTTCGGGTGGAGGTTACTTGGCAAGAGGCCAAGTTGATGACTCTTGGTGAGATACCAAGAGGGGGAGACTCTTGGTGAGATGCCAAGAGAGTGACTCTTGGTGAGATGCCAAGAGTAGGTGGAAATCCCTGGTGGGAGACCAAGGTGGAGATCTTCGGTGTGATGCCTAGATCTAGGTGATCTTGGATAGATGGAGAGTCAGTTCCATTTATAGATCACACAGATTGAGAAGATCTGTGTAGACTACTTTCAGTGATTAGGGTACAGCCATACTCACCGAGTATATGCCAAGAGGCAACATTGTCCACTATAGGGATGATATTGGTAAGAGGGAGTGTTGAGATTTGGGTACCTTGGAAAGTGGTCCCCCTTGTGTTTGTGAGCTTATTAAACACATGAAGGAAGCGCTTTGTACCTTGTACTATGTACTTTGTATCTAATTTCACTTTGACTTAGGAGATCTAAGTCAAAAGTGAAATTTGGTCATTTTAGCCTAAAGTGACAATTAATTCACAAAGTGGGTGAATTAATAGACATAAAATGAAACTATGGAAACTTAAGTAAAGTGGGTTTTGGTTTGAGATTTAGTTGAGATGATCTCAACCATTGATTAGGGATGAGATGAGATGATCTCATCCACCCATCTTTTAGGTTTCCTTATGCTTCCTAAAGGAGGGCACAAGGGGCAAAGGAGAGCTCATTCACTTGTATGTTCACCAAAGGAGCTTGGAAAAGGGCAAGAGGATGAGGATTGTTGCATTGTGAGAGGATAGGTTGGGCGCATGGTTTCATGGAGGGAGGCATCTAGCTTGGAGCATGGTTTATTTACTGAGGAGCATTCATTATTGTGGAGGGTGCACTTGTTGATGTGGGCACATCAGTAGTGGGGAGGTCTTTCACCCGTCAGATTGTAGTGGGATCAGTTGCAGAGGGAGGCCACACAGCAGAGCTTCATTCCTTTGGAGCGGTTTTCCATTCTGAGCTCACAGTTTGCATCTAGAGCAGTTATGGTGGATTTGGTAGCATTTATGAGGGGTGCACCTGCTTGGTTTGGACTTGTATTTCAGCTTGAGACAAGCTGCTATTGTAACAGGTTCATCTATATTTTGTACTTGTTGTATTCCACCATCTATTTTCCTCATTTATAGACATATATGCCAGACTGGTTTTCTCCAGGGGGGTTTTATCCAGGGTCATGTTGGCCAAAAATACATGTGTCAAATTTATGCATGCTTAGAAGTGTAGATCAGCATTTTAAAGTTAAAGATCTAGAGGTAGTGTTATTTGTTTTAATGTATATTGCATGTGCTAACATTGAGTAAAGAAAACACTTGCAAGGGCACCTTAAAAGAGCACTTAACCATTAAATATTGAGCAAAAAGTTTGGTGATTGTTTGCTATCATAAAACAACAAGAGAAGACAGCCACACAGTTGAAACTTAGAGCCATACTAAGGTCAAAGACAGACCTTAGGTGGCAGCCTCATAGGACCTCAGAAAATCTACATGGTATCAGAGCCAAAGGTGGCTTAGACTTGTTGATTTTGGAACACTTTTGTGGGCAGTTTTGTGAGGTTTTATATCAGATTTGTTGGTTGTTTTGGACAGCAAGTTTTCAGACCAAAATAGTGGGTAAACTTCGGATCTGAAGGTACCTCTCATTCAATGCCAATTGGATAGCTCAAGGCAGATTTTGGACAGCTAGTTGACAACTTTTGTGGACAGTTGTGGGCAGATTTGTTGGGCTGATTTTTGACACTTGTGGACAGCCTCTTTTCACACGTGCGTGGTCAAGAGTGAGATTGTAGTGTACGACCTCTTTTCACACCTACTTGCTAGGAGTGAGGTCGGGGTTTCGCTTGCCTCTTTTCACACCTGTGTTGACAGGAGTGAAGAAGCGTTCCTTTGCATTTGGAGCATCAGTGTGAGTGCAGTTTGACAAACATGTCAGTATCTCAGATGCGTGTTGAGGACAGGCTAGCTTTGGCTAGCAATTGGTCGCCTTGGAAGGTGAGGATCGTCTTTTTCTTAGAGGGCCTTGAACTATGGGATATAGTTGAGGCAGTTGTTCCCGTTATTCCTGTTACTGCCCCCATCTTGTTGGCAGAATTCAGGAAGAGGAACAACAACACAAAGAGGACCATTTGTGATGCTGTGATAGATCACATTATTCCCCACTTGACGGGGAAGACTTATGCATACGAGATGTGGGCATCTCTATGCAAGTTGTACGAGAGCTCTAGTGAGAACCAGAAGTTGGATCTTCATGATCGACTGAGGAGCATTCGCATGCTCGAGGATGAGTCGGTTACTTCATTCCTTGGTCGCTACACCCAGATCAAAGACGAGCTTGGAGTCGTCGGAGAGGTGGTGAACCCTAACTCTTTGGTGAGGATAACTATGAATAGCTTCACCAAACCTTGGGATCCATTTGTACTCGGCATTGTTGCAAGGGAGGTTATGCCTACATGGGAGAGGATGTGGGATGACTTCGTCCAGGAGGAGACTCAACTAGTGGCAGAGGCTTTTGGACAGCAGTAGTAGCAGCAGTTAGTTCCAGGTGATGAGGACCTTGCTCTCTGGACAAAGGGCAAGAAGAAGGTCGGCCGTGGGGGTCAGCAGGGTCCCAAGTTTGGGGCCCCACCACAGGGAGGAGAGAGCAGCAGCAGTGGGTAGAAGAGAGACATGAGCACAGTGAGATGCTTTGCTTATGGAGAGATTGGTCACTATGTAGGACAGTGTCCCAAGAAGAAGAAGAAGCAGCAGGATGTGTCAGCAGTGACAGCAGAGGAGATAGAGTTCAATGATCGGTTTGTGAGAGTGTGTTCATTCGTGACTACCTTGTCTGATGTTACACCATCCAACATTAGATGGGGAGACAGAGTTGATGAGGACTGACTGACTCACAACAGTGATTCAGAGGGAGATGAGACTCAGTGTCCCTGGATATCTTCAGAGTGAGTGACTGGTCCACCCATGATAGCTACAGTTTTAGAGCAGCCGAGCCGACAGAGAGTTGGTGCTACAGCTTCAGAGCATCAAAGGTTGATGAGGAGGAGCAACAGGGCACCACGGAGGCTTGAGCCTCACTTAACTTCTGAGACGGGCAGATCAGGTTATGGATCCACTTCAGGTGGAGGTTACTTGGCAAGAGGCCAAGTTGATGACTCTTGGTGAGATACCAAGAGGGGGAGACTCTTGGTGAGATGCCAAGAGAGTGACTCTTGGTGAGATGCCAAGAGTAGGTGGAAATCCTTGGTGGGAGACCAAGGTGGAGATCTTCGGTGTGATGCCTAGATCTAGGTGATCTTGGATAGATTGAGAGTCAGTTCCATTTATAGATCACACAGATTGAGCAGATCTGTGTAAACTACTTTCAGTGATCAGGGTACAACCATCCTCACCGAGTATATGCTAGGAGGCAACCATGTCCACTATAGGGATGATATTGGTGGTGACGAGCACTTTCCTCGGTAAGAGGGAGTGTTGAGATTTGGGTACCTTGAAAAGTGGTCCCCCTTGTGTTTGTGAGCTTCTAAACACATGAGGGAAGCACTTTGTACCTTGTACTATGTACTTTGTGTCTAATTTCACTTTGACTTAGGAGATTTAAGTCAAAAATGAAATTTGGTTATTTTAGCTTAAAGTGACAATTAATTCACAAAGTGGGTGAATTAATAGACATAAAGTGAAACTATGGAAACTTAAGTAAAGTGGGTTTTGGTTTGAGATTTAGTTGAGATGATCTCAACCACTGATTAGGGATGAGATGAGATGATCTCATCCACCCATCTTTTAGGTTTCCTTATATGCTTCGTAAAGGAGGGCGCAAGAGGCAAAGGAGAGCTCATTCACTTGTATGTTCACCAAAGGAGCTTAGAGAAGGGCAAGAGGATGAGGATTGTTGCATTGTGAGAGGATAGGTTGGGCGCATGCTTTCATGGAGGGAGGCATCTAGCTTGGAGCTTGGTTTATTTACTGAGGAACATTCATTATTGTGGAGGGCGCACTTGCTAAGGAGGGCGCATCAGTAGTGGGGAGGTCTTTCACCCGTCAGATTGCAGTGGGATTAGTTGCAGAGGGAGGCCACACAATAGAGCTTCATTCCTGTGGAGGGGTTTTCCACTCTGAGCTCACAGTTTGCATCTAGAGCAGTTATGGTGGATTTGGTAGCATTTATGAGGGGCGCACCATGATAGGGCACACCTACTTGGTTTGGACTTATATATCAGCTTGAGACAAGCTTCTATTGTAACAGGTTCATATATATTTTGTACTTGCTGTATTCCACCATCTATTCTCCTCATTTATAGACATATATCCCAAACTAGTTTTCCCCGGGGGGGTTTATCCAGGGCCATGTTGACCAAAAATACCTGTGTCAAATTTATGCATGCTTAGAAGTGTAGATCAGCATTTTAAAGTTAGAGATCTAGAGGTAGTGTTATTTGTTTTAATGTATATTGCATGTGCTAACATTGAGTAAAGAAAACACTTGCAAGGGCACCTTAAAAGAGCACTTAACCATTAAATATTGAGCAAAAAGTTTGGTGATTGTTAGCTGTCATAAAATAACAAGAGAAGACTGCCACACAGTTGAAACTTAGAACCATACTAAGGTCAAGGACAGACCTTAAATGGCAGCCTCATAGGACCTCAGAAAATCTACATGGTATCAAAGCCAAAGGTGGCTTAGACTTGCTGATTTTGGAGCATTTTTGTGGGCAGTTTTGTGAGGTTTTATATCAGATTTGTTGGTTGTTTTGGAAAGCAAGTTTTCAGACCAAAACAGTGGGTAAACTTCGGATCTGAAGGTACCTCGCATTCAATGCCAGTTGGACAGCTCAAGGCAGATTTTGGACAACTAGTTGACAGCTTTTGTGGACAGTTGTGGGCAGATTTGTTGGGCTGATTTTTGACACTTGTGGACAGCCTCTTTTCACACGTGCGTGGTCAAGAGTGAGGTTGTAGTGTACGACCTCTTTTCACACCTACTTGCTAGGAGTGAGGTTGGGGTTTCGCTTGCCTCTTTTCACACCTGTGTTGACAGGAGTGAGGCAGCGTTCCTTTGCATTTGGAGCATCAGAGTGAGCGCAGTTTGACAGACATGACAGTATCTCAGGTGCGTGTTGAGGACAGGCTAGCCGGGGCTAGCAATTGGTCGCCTTGGAAGGCGAGGATCGTCTTTGTCTTAAAGGACCTCGAACTATGGGATATAGTTGAGGCAGTTGTTCCTGTTATTCCTGTTACTACCCCCATCTTGTTGGCAGAATTCAAGAAGAGGAACAACAAGGCAAATAAGATATTTGTGATGTTGTGAGAGATCACATTATTCCCCACTTGACTAGGAAGACTTATGCATACGAGATGCGGGCATCTCTATGCAAGTTGTACGAGAACTCTAATGAGAACGGGAAGTTGGTTCTTCATGATCGACTAAGGGGCATTCGCATGCTCGAGGATGAGTCGGTTACTTCATTCCTTGGTCGCTACACCCAGATCAGAGACGAGCTTGGAGTCGTCGAAGAGGCAGTGAACCCTAACTCTTTGGTGAGGACAGCTATGAATCGCTTCACCAAACCTTGGGGTCCATTCGTACGTGGCATTGTTGCCAAGGAGGTTATGCCTACATAGGAGAGGATGTGGGATGATTTCGTCCAGGAGGAGACTCGACTAGTGGCAGAGGCTTCTGGACAACAGCAGCAGCAGTCAATTTCGGGTGATGAGAACCTTGGTCTTTGGACAAAGGGCAAGAAGAAGGTCGTTCGTGGGGGTCGGCAGGGTCCCAAGTTTGGGGCCCCACCACAAGGAGGAGAGAGCAGCAGCAGTGGGAAGAAGAGAGACATGAGCAGAATGATATGCTTTGCTTGTGGAGAGATGGGTCACTATGTAGGATAGTGTCCCAAGAAGAAGCAGCAGGATGTGTCATCAGCGACAACAATGGAGATAGAGTTCAGTGATCGGTTTGCGAGAGAGTGTGCATTCATGACTACCTTGTCTGTTGTTACACCATCCAGCATTAGATGGGGAGACAGAGTTGATGAGGACCGACTGACTCACAGCAGTGATTCAGAGGGAGATGAGACTCAGTGTCCCTGGACATCTTCAAAGTGGGTGACTGGTCCACCCATGATAGCTACAGTTTCAGAGCAGCCGAGTAGACAGAGAGTTGGTGCTACAGCTTCAGAGCATCAAAGGTTGATGAGGAGGAGCAGCAGGGCACCCCGGAGGCTTGAACCTCACTTAGCTTCTGAGACAAACAGATCAGGTTCTGGATCCACTTCAGGTGGAGGTTACTTGGCAAGAGGCCAAGTTGATGACTCTTGGTGAGATTCCAAGAGGGGGAGACTCTTGGTGAGATGCCAAGAGAGCGACTCTTGGGGAGATGCCAAGAGTAGGTAGAAATCCTTGGTGGGAGACCTGTTATCGCACGATTTGTAGGAAGGGTTTAGGTAGCTTGAGTCAAGGCTTAAAACCGGCGTAACAGGAGCTTCCCCACCCACTGTCACCTCGATGAGGAGCTCTTTCTATTTAGGATGGCTAGTCCAAGGGAGACGTCCCTAAGCAATCTGGTTTAATGAAGGGCTAAAGGTATAATGGATCAAAGTGAGAGATTCCCTTCCACAGATTACTGCCAATGATGAGATAGTCAAAGAGATCTTCCACTGGATGGCACCTGTTTGCGAGACAAGGCAAATAAA
>JZKD02S1674083.1:0-18812 GCA_000966675.3 Picea glauca | reverse complement strand
TGCCCAAAGCACTAAATGGGTTGTCTCCACCTTGGGGATCCTTTGTTCAGGGTGTTTGTGCTCATGAGAAGCTTTCAGATGATTTCATTCAAGTGGAAACAAGGCTAGAGACAATTTCAGCTAGAGTGGATGAGATCCAGAACCCAACCCTCATTGAGAAGGTGAGGAGAGGAGGTAAGAAAAGAGTACCCAGGAAAGGTCAAAAGAAGAAGGAAGATTCAAGTTCTTCGAACAGAGGAAGAAAGACTTGAGTCACGTGAAGTATTTCAACTGCCACAAGATAGGAAACTATGCATTTCGATGTCTTGAGCAGAAGAAGTCTAAGGGAAAGCAGCAATGGTAGAGACAGTTTACAGGGAGTGTAGAAGCTTCTACCAAAGTGGATGAGTTATCACCCAGGGTTGATACAGCATTCTCCATGATTTCATGTCTTTCCACACTCTCTAGTGTAGGGTGGTATATGCACAATGGAGCATCCAGACACGTGACCTTCAATAGGAAAGATTTTGAAAGACTTCAAGGACAAATCCAGTCATTGGAATGGGATTTGTCTCTTTCTACATGCCATTAGGGGATGTTCTTGAGCTAGATGATGTCTTGTATGTTCCTGGTTTGACTAAGGATCTTCTTTCATTTTCAGCCATGACAAACCTTAGGTGTGTGGTTGAGTTTAATGATCAACAAGTCATTATCAAAGATAGCAACCATGAGCATGGTCAAGTTTTGGTCAAAGGGGTGTAAGAAGGTGGCTTGCACAAGTTACTTGCTGATTTAGTGAAGAGTGGAGCTTTAGTGCATGATAGTGACAATCTGTGCAAGTTATGGCACGAGATTGAGTCACCTACACTATGAAGCATTGCCTCTCTTGAAGGACATGGTGCAAGGATTGCCAAACTTCAATATTGAGAAGACAAAATTGTACAAGGGTTGTGCAGTCAGCAAGCATACCAAGACTGCTTTCCCAAGCAGCGAGCACAAATCAAAAGAGATTATTGATCTGATTCATTTAGATGTATGTGGACCTATGTTTTCATCTTCTTTGACAAGTAACTTGTATTGTTTGTTTCATTGATGATTCCTCACACAAATCCTAGATTTATTTTATGAAGACTAAGGATGAAGTGTTCTCTAAGTTTCAAGCAGTGTTGAAAAAATCGCCGATTTTTCGCGACTTTTACCCTGAGCCGACTTTTACTCTCGAAAAAATCGCGATTTTTTGTATTTTCAAAAAGTCCAGACTTTTACTAAAAATCGCCAACTTTTACCAAAAAGTCATCGGACGCAGGGAACCCGCGGGCATAAGGGCGCATTTTGGTTTTTTTTTTGGTCATTTGTGTTTTTTTACTTGTGGAGAAGGAAGGAGAAGGGTTTGTGGTCTTCCTCAATCACTGTGGAGGCAACTTAACAACTATCATCATCACCATCAAGGATTTCTAAGTGGAGCAAGGGTTCAATTTCATTTTCCAACCGGTGTTGAATCTTCCATTCATAGGTATGTATCTAAATCCCTTCCATTCATAGGTATGTATCTAAATCCCTCCATTCATAGGAGGAGTGACCTGAAGACATCATGGAGGGTGATGTGTAAACATCAGCACAACCTTCTACACTTATTGATACACCTACTCCTGCACACACCAGTGGTCATCCACTATCAGATACAGGGCCTTCTACTGTCAAGGGCAGGCCTGACAAACAGCCCCTTATCTTTTCTCGTAAAAGGGGGAGAGACGGAGGCCGACACTGATATTAGATAGCTAGCTGCTAGTTTTGTTTCATTTGTCATTGTATATCAGACATCTACAGACTCCATCATGATGATGAATCATGAGATACATTTTATAATTAATAAATTATATATGTGATGTCATTTTGTATTGGAGAGGCCCTTCAGCATCCAATATCGACTTTGATTTATAATTTTTTATTTGGCATCCACTAGTGACTACATATATATCAGTGATTTCTCCATATTTATGTGCCAATGTGTTTATCTAAAGTTGTTGTTGCTTTATATGTTTAAAATTTTGAAAAAAATTAATATATTTTGTATTTTTTAATGTTTGTCGTAGTTTTCCGATTTTTTGCCGACTTTTGCCGAAACGATTTTTTCCGGACCCTCGCCGACTTTTTGTTGATGCCGACTTTTTCAACACTGGTTTCAAGATTTCAAGGCATTAGTTGGGAATCAAAGAGGCAAGAAGATCAATGTGTTGAGATCTGACAATGGAGGATAGTACACCTCCAAGGACTTTGATGTATTTTGTAGAGAAGCAAGGATCAAGGGTAGCTAACAATACCTTATAACCCACAGCAAAATGGGGTTGCAGAGAGGAAGAACCAGTGCATCATAGAGATAGCCAAAGCAATGATCCATGACATGGATTTGCCCATGTGCCTTTGGAGGCATGCAATATGGATGTATACGTTCTGAACACGTGTCTTCATAGGATATTGAAGGATTAGATACTAGAAGAAGCCTTTACTAGTGAAAAAAACTCAAGTATCACACCTTCATGTATTTGGTTGTCATATTTATATTCATGTGCTTGAAGAGAAGAGGACTAAATTTGAACCCTCTAGCATCAAGGGTATTTTTATTGGTTACAATTAGACCTCCAAGGCTTATCGAAGTTATATTCCAGTGCAGAGGAAGACTGTGGTAGGACAAGATGTTCAGTTTGATGAGGATGCATGATCCTCTAAGTCTCAGGAGCCTCCTATGAAGGCTAGGGAGGTAGAAAATCTTGTCCCAAGTGTTGATCCACAAATTAGAGCAATAAGATTCAGATCAAAAGGTTTAGGTGAAGAAACAAAGGCATATTTACCATCAAGTTCAGCCAAGAAACCAAGGGATCTTACCCAAAGTTTGCAAGAGGCACAAGAGCCAATAGGAGCACCAAAATATTATTTCTGGGTAAGTCAACCCCCTAAGAAATTTCCTACATCTTCTATCATTGATGTAGAGCCTTCCAGTTATGAGGAGCCAATTGGTGAGCAGGTATGGTGGGATGCCACGATACAGGAGTATAACTCCATCCTAAAGAATGAGGCTTGGGAGATTGTCTTGAGAGTCGAGACCATTAGGGAAATCAATGATTGATTATAGGTGGATGTTCAAGATCAAGCATGCAATTGATCAAAGCATAGAGAGTACAAGGCCAAATTCATAGTAAAATGATTCTCCCTAAGAGAGAGAATTGACTATAATGAGACCTTTGCTCCTATTGCCAAGTGTACTTCTATCAAAGTCGCTATGTCTTTAGCATCAATTCTTGGTTGGCCCTTATACCAAATGGATGTAAAGACAACTTTTTTGAATGCACTGATTGACAAGGAAGTGTTCAATAACCAATAGAGGGGTTTTGAGGTGCATGGGTGGATACCTATGTGTGCAGGTTGAAGAAGGCCCTTTATGGGCTAAAGCAGGCACCACATGCATGGTATTCAAGGATGGATGAGAACTTATTGAATTTGGGTTTCACCAAAACTGTTGTAGATTCTAACCTTTACTATTTATATGATAAATCTGATCTACTTGTCTTGGTCCTATGTGTAGAATCTAGATGATATGATCCTTACAAGTAGTTTTGAGAATCTCAATGCATGGTGCAAGAAGAAACTAGCCATTGAATTTGATATGGACTTAGATCTTATGCAAGATTTTTTGGGTGAAGAGGTTTGTCAAGGTACTGGTGAGGTCTTCCTTAGATAGGGGAAGTACACAGTAAAGCTTCTAAATAGACTTCAAATGCTAGATTGAAAACCTTTCGCAACTCATATGGTTTCAAATCTTAAATTGTCTACAAATTTAGATTCAAATTTGGTAGATCCTTCTTTTGTAGATTTGGTAGATCCTTCTCGGCCACTCCTATGGTTCCCTATTGTATCTTGTAAATACGAGGCCTGACATATTTTTTACAGTGAATACTTTGAGCCAGTTGATGGTTGAACCCGTGCAGATTCATTGGAAAGTTGTTTAAAACATGTGCTCCGACACTTGAAGGGAACAATTCATTATGGCTTGAGGCATGTGGGAGATGGTGAGTTGATGTTGCATGGTTTTGTTGATACTGACTAGGCAAGAGATGCAAGTGATAGGAAGAGCACTTCAAGTTTTCATTTCATCCTGGGCACAGGTATGATTTCCTAGTTCAACAGAAAGCAGTTAGCAATTGCACTAAGTTCAACAGAGCCAAAGTATATGGCAGCCTCTTCTGCTAGTTGTGAGAACATATTGCTTTGCAAGTTGATAACAAAGTTGACCAATGAGATGTTGGAGGCTACATTTGTTTACTATGACAATTAGAGCAAAGTTATCAGCACAAGTCCAGTGACTGTGTAATGTTCCCAAGCCAAGATGCCAGGAACATCACGTTTTGCATGAATTTTTAACTGTTTTCTGGTTGTGGCATTTCGCCAAACACTTTGTTGGTTATGGTCTTTAGGGTTGCGCTAGGGTTTATACTGATGATTTTAATGTGTGTTTGCAGCAATAATCAACATAAATATAGCAATGGACATACCTCAACCAAATGCAAGATCAACAACACAAAAGATAACTCAAAATACCTCAAATCTTATCTTTATTCATAATAGTAGAAGAATTGATACAATGTATCTGCAGATCTGGTACAATATAGCATAAGAGATCATAACAAAATGAGGATGGTCCTCAATCAAGATCAAGAGAGAAGATACAAGCCTCCAAAGGCCACCTGGCTACAATAGATGAATACAAGAAGAGACCCGGCCCGTATGAAGTGCCAAAACCATAAGATTGGCTAAGTCACGCCCTATTGGAAGACAGAAAACCCTCACAATTCGGCCCTACTGCTCAAGGCCTCCAAACATTTGGATGAAGATGTGAAACTATAGATCGAGGTGAGTAGAGTCCCCTCCTGAAGTCTCAGACTGAAATACCAAGAGATGCTCCTCCAAATGTTGAATCCCCAAATGGAGTTGCTCCCTCCTAAATATTGTCAAACCCTAATATTTTGGCCCTGATGAAGGAGACCTCCAAATGCCCTGAAACTCCCCAGAAAGATAGATTGGGGCACTGTAAGCCTCTAGGTGAAGTCTCAATGTCAGATCTGAAGTATAACCCCTCTAAACTGAATAGATCTGAATCTGAATAGCGTCCTCAAAAGGCACTAGAGATGATGGTCAAGGCCCTGCAGGAAAAACCCAAGTGCTCAAATCTCCAAAAGTCCTCTCAGACTCCTAGATCGAACCTTCCTCCCATCAATGGTGAGCCCCCCTTGCTGGAAACCCTCAATGGTGCGCTCTCTCTCTTCCTGTGCCTGTGTCTGGTGTAGAACTCTCCTAAAAATGAGTAGATCCGATGTAGAATGGTGAGGGAGGAATCTTTCACCTCTGTGACCAAGCTTGGATCAAGTTGGGTGGGAACTTTCACCACCAAGCTGATCTCTAGGGTTTGTTAAGTCAAAACCCTCAAAACCCCCAAGGTATGGGCTTACTAGCTAGAAGCCAGATATCTAAACTGATAATCAACATGAATGAAAGAATAGACGCCCTTGCCTCTCTTTTATACTTCCTGCTCACCTTGTCAACCCAAAGTGACTTTTACTTTATTAATTAATTAATTTAATCACTTTAATTAATTAATTAACCTTTTTACCTCTGAAAAGCACCGTATCTCTCATTGTGGCTTCCCTGGCCATTGAAAGTCACTTCTCATCATCCTATCCTGTAGTGTTGTTCCTCCCGATTCCAATGAGCTATCACACTAAGAGGTTCCTCCAAGTATTATGCTCAATATGACCTCCTTAGTGAATTTAATTTACTTATAGCCCAAAATAACTCAAAATCATGGAAATCGTCAGAATGCAACGGAACCAAAGCCCAGCTGTGTGGAATGGATCATAATGATGAAATGAGATGAGCGATGCAAGCCGGACCCCAAAATATCCCTCAATAGTCACTGTACTCGCTATAACCTCCATCTGGCTACTCTGGTCATCATAACACTCTGTAATGTAATGATGTCCCAAAGTGGGGACATTATAGTCCTCCCTGCTAGAATATTGCTTGTCCTCAAGCAATAACCGAATCCTTCCAAATATAATACCGGGATCCCATATCCACCTGTGGGACACACAGTAGGCCCCATCCAAAGATGAACTATCACGCGCTCCGCCCCCTGGGTCCCATATCAGGATATGAACTGCAATACACTGTGAATCATGATCCTGAATCATATCAACGCCAAGAATCTCCTGCACATGCCACACGGCCTCATCCCAAAATGAGTCCATCCTCCAAATCCATATCAAGACCAACACGGTCTCCATCATCTGCCCATGTTGCTGTCATAGTGAGGTACTGCAAGACCCACATGAGACACCCTCAAGTGATGTGCTCTCCTCAACACTGAAGCTCACCGGAAGGTCAAAATGACTTTCCCCTGCAAGGGTCCACTCACCTCTATCAGTCAGTGATATGCTCAACCCTGCAATCCCCAGGTCCCATGCTAGTCTCTGCCAAAGATCACCATGCTCACGATGCACCACTCTAACCATGACTGTCAGCTCCTTGTATACATGTTGGATCCCCCACTCCTGGATCCTCAAGCTGAAATACCCATGGCAATTTGACCTGCTGTCCAGAAGCTGCATCTGCAAAAGAATCTTTGTGGGAGTAGTACCTGCCCAACCATCTCCATGCTCGATCATGATGATCAAGAGGGAGAAACTGTCTCGCTCCATAGAACAAGTCCCTGCAGGCCCACTCCAAACCAACCCAAAGTGGAGTATGTGGCTCTCTGGCGCAACCTGGGTCATCATAAAGTGAAACGACCTGCTAACAAAATGAACTCCTGGATCCCATGGCAAACTTGGAAGTTTATCACTTCCAACCCTCGCTAACTGCTCCTGTGTCATATTGATCACTGTCGGAAGCCCTTCGTGCTCATCCTCATGAGAATCAGTATTTGTGTCGCCCTCTGAGATGTATGTTATTCCCTGGCCTATGATGCTCACCATCATGCACAAAGACTCAATTGTCTGCCTATGATGATCCACCTCTATCCTATTGTATGCCGTAAAAGCACTCATGTTAGGTGGTCTCGGCCTAGCCACTCTCCATGTCCTCAGCGACTGTCTAGACTCTATCTCTCCTCATGCTGTTGTCTATGATAAAAGTGTCAGGAAAGGCTAACAGAAACATTTGTAGCTGACTGTAGACCTGGAAAATATCACATGCTTTGGTCAATCCCAAGGATTCGACCAGAAGCACGTCTACCGGTACCCATGATAAATACTCGCATGTAGTCATCACCGAACCCCAATCATCAGGTAGAATCGAGGGTAACTACTCAAACTGTTGGTCAACCACACTCCATCTGTCATCGCTCATGCAACTGCTGATACTGTGAAGGTGATCTCCCAGGTCTATCCACATCTATAAGGGATAGGAATCTCCATAATCTACTACGTGTGTATCCTCCCTGCAATCCGATCCGTCCATCTGAATCCCACTGCACAACTCGGTATGTCTCTGTGAACTGTCACTCACCACTGTATGCTCCTGCATACTCATGCAAGCTCATGTATACTCCTGCAGCATCATGGATCCTGGGTGTACTACTGGGTCAACCTCTATATGAAGGTTAACTGCTCCTAGGACACC
This sequence comes from Picea glauca, assembly GCA_000966675.3. Classification (NCBI taxonomy): domain Eukaryota; kingdom Viridiplantae; phylum Streptophyta; class Pinopsida; order Pinales; family Pinaceae; genus Picea; species Picea glauca. The sequence goes on along the minus strand of JZKD02S1674083.1, from coordinate 11,162 downwards.
AATGGAAGTGTCCTCATAAATGCCCCTGGCTCTGGAGTCCCCATGTGTATGTGAGTGCTCGGTTGTCTCAAGGATCCTCATGGAGGGTAGCTCCTGTGCCTCCAGATCATAACTCTCCATACTCATCAATGATCCTGGGTACTCCTCATGCTCCTCCATCAACTGGTGCTCCTCTGCTAAGCCACCAACATCCCCTAGAAATGTGACTGTAGGATATATCTGACCCTCCACTAAGATAGATGTAGTGGATCTCTCTCTGATCTCCTCAAGGAGCTCCTCTGATCGAGTCTCTGATTCTTGAAGGGTTGTCTCTGTGCCTCTCAAGAATCCTCGAGTGCTCTCCAACTCATGAGCGAGTCTGTCCACCTCCAACTCTTGCTCCCTCAGGGCCCTGTGATACATCTCGCCAATCCTCAATAGATAGTCTTTGTCCATCAACAACTGTTGGTAGTCGATCCTCATCACAGACACTCTCTCCCTGAGAGTATGAAAGTCATATATGGTGAATCCACCATCTGAACTATCATGTGCCATTGATGCCCTCCAACAACAATCGGCCACCAATGCATATGTGTCACCAATGCGCCTAGTGGCTGCCATGATCATATCCTCACTGACTCTCAACTGCCCTGCCAAGTAGCGTGACTCCTGAACATAGTCATGCTCAGGCGCTACCTCATGCCCCTCACTACTAGTGCCAACCCTGGAACCCCCAACAACACTCTCTGCAAAAGATAAGGCACTGAACTGCCCATTGTCCACTGTGCTACTGGGTCCTCCTATATGCCACTGCACACCATCACCAAATGCTACCCCCATCTGAATCACACTGTATCCAGTATGGGCAATTGTATCCTCCTGTGCACTTACCCTGCTACTATCATTTGTGCCTGGATCCTATACAAATGTGTCCAGACACGTGCTATGACCATCTCAATCAGTAAGGAGTGCATCTTCATCAATGTCGATCGGTCCTGGAAGTAAGGGTCCCGTCAAACTGTCAGTCTCCGCAACCTGATCAAACAATGGAGTCTCCAAAAGAAGTGACTCACTCTCCTCATACTAATACGTATGTGTAAAGTCAACTGTCTATAGGTCATGTCTCTCCTCCTGGGTCTGTGGATCCATATGTCCCTGGTGTGCATCCCTCCCACACGACTCCTCTATCATATCTGAAATGCCACTGATATCCTCATGTGTCGTGGCTATCATGGGTGTGTGGAAAGATGACAAATGTGTCATGGTCATCATAGGAAGCTCGTCAGGTCTAGGTGCTAACACGTGTGAATCCCCACTAGTGTCACCACTCTGCTGAGGTGTAAGGTCATCAACACTATGTGATATGACTGTTGAAACACAGGTGTTATCATCCTGTCCATCCCACTGTTCCTCCAATGTGCAAGGGTCACTATCCTCCTCAAGCATGCAAGAATCACTAGTTTCTGTGCAAGAGTCACTAGCATCATCGGACTGCGCCAAATAAGCATCTATCGCTCCATCCTCACACACCTCATCATCACTGTCATAGAGCACCTCAATGATGTGTTTCTTACCTCTACCCCTACATCTATGATCTGGTTCCCAAGGCACTTTGCAACTGTAGCAACGTTGCCTACTCCTCATGGGTGTGGGGTTACTCTGTGCTTCCCTCCATCTCATTGCTCTAGCTTTGTTTTCCTCTGTTATGTTGACCCAATGTGTAACCTCATCTTTTCTCCAACTAGGATATTTAAAGGATACAAACTAATGGAATGTTACTAGATCCCTGAAAATCTCATTGAGGGTTTGATATTCCCTCTCACAATCAACAATCCCTCTAGCAAAATCCCACGTATCCATCTCTCCTTATGGAAGACCCCTCAAGCTGGCAGGAGTTATGGCTCTATATGCATGCGCTAATCCCCACTGGCTGGGAGGATCAACGCTCTGATACCACTGTAATTTTCCCAAGCCAAGATGCCAGGAACATCACGTTTTGCATGAATTTTTAACTGTTTTCTGGTTGTGGCATTTCGTCAAACACTTTGTTGGTTGTGGTCTTTAGGGTTGCGCTAGGGTTTATACTGATGATTTTAATGTGTGTTTGTAGCAATAATCAACATGAATATAGCAATGGACATACCTCAACTAGATGCAAGATCAACAACACAAAAGATAACTCAAAATACCTCATATCTGATCTTTATTCATAATAGTAGAAGAAATGATACAATGTATCTGCAGATCTGGTACAATATAGCATAAGAGATCATAACAAAATGAGGATGGTCCTCAATCAAGATCAACAACACAAAAGATATAATGGACATACCTCAACCAGATGCAAGATCAACAACACAAAAGACAACTCAAAATACCTCATATCTGATCTTTATTCATAATAGTAGAAGAACTGATACAATGTATCTACAGATCTGGTACAATATAGCATAAGAGATCATAACAAAATGAGGATGGTCCTCAATCAAGATCAAGAGAGAAGATACAAGCCTCCAAAGGCCACCTGGCTATAATAGATGAATACAAAGTTTCTCATTTATATAGCAAGAGTGCATATAACCAAAATAGCACGGAGTGCAATCCATCTAAGAACCAAAATACATCAACAAAGAGGCTCTAAATGCCCTCTAGAGTCCAAAAAATATCATGTCACAACAGATAACTACATATCATCAAAATCGTTACCCATATTAGGATCCTCATCATCAATGTCACCCTCTTAGCATTCAAATAAGATAGAAAAAGCTTAACATGCCTAATAAGTGATTTCACTTGAGAGAAGGGTACATTTTTACTAGGGTCATGACAGAAGAGTTCAACAATCAATGCCACCAACATCAAGGTACATAGAGGGCTTGATGCTCTTGATTAAATGCCAGTTCCATACCCTAATACATGATAGAATCCAGTGAAAATGTTGCAATCCTGCCAATCTTGAAATCCTGAAAACAGTTAAGTCTGCTGAATTTTGAATGGGACCTAAAATTCTACTTTCTCCATATGAAGTCCAATGAGGTTGGAACCACTCCCAAACATCCTAAAACAATTAATGGTAATGTTAAAATATTAAGTAAAAGTGACGTTCTCCTTTATCTTTCATTTCCATCCTTGGAACCACTCTCAAACATCTTGAAATAATTAATGATAATATTAAAAATTTAAGTAAAAGTGACATTCTCCTTTATCTTTCATTTTCATCTTTTACCTAGTAATCAAGGAAAGAATGAAAATGAAAGATAAAGGAGAACGTCGCTTTTATTTTAAGAATTTAACATTACCATTAATTACTAGGTTTGAGTAAGCCCTAGGGTTAGGTAATAGGCCCTAGGGTTAGGTAGTAGGCCCTAGGGTTAGGTAATAGGCCCTAGGGTTAGGTAGTAGGCCCTAGGATTAGTTAGTAAGCCCCCCTCTATTAAACAATTCAAATTTAAAAAAAAAAAAAATGAAATTTGTGGGTCCTAGATGCACCATACAGAATCGGTCGGTTCTTTAAAAAAGGTCGATTCAGTACGGAACCAACCGATTCCTGTATGGGACCGATCGGTTCGATACCGAACCGGCCCAAAACCAATCTGACCGATCCAAAATGATTTTAATAACACTGAATTAGAGTTGAACCAAACTCTCTGAGAATCCATTGTTGCATGATCACTCCCAACACATCAATATCCAGTTTCATTTCCTCAAAGGCAGAGTCAAAAGGGAGAAGTGGTTCTTGAGTATGATCCTTTAGACTTGCAGGTAGCAAACATTTTGACCAAGCCCCTAGCTAAGAGGAGGTTTGAGATGTTGAGGGAGACACTTAGCATGGTGGATAACAACTTCCATACAAAAAGGGAGAGTAAGTTTACTTGTTGCTACAAGATATTCTCTTTCAATAGAGGGCATGCTAAGCAAATCCATACAGCAAAAGTGATGGTAGTGGATGATCCAAAAGGGATCATTAAATAATTTGTCATCTATTTTGGTACTTTCTAGCTGGAAACACTAGAGCTATTGGCTTGTAGGGTCCATTTTAGGGGCAGGTCTCACTTTGGTGACTTGGGCCCTGGGGTCTAGAAACCTCTAGAGCTTGTTTAAGGCCTTAAAAGATCGATTTTGGGGTTAAAACTTTGCAAACAAAGTTCACATCCTCTCAAAATTGTTCTACACATTTTGAAATTTCCAACAATACAAAGATCATCTCAATCGGAGTTCATATGAGGAAGTTGTACCTCCTGCAAGTTGACCTATCCTATTGACCACCATGATATCGAGTGGATGCCATATCAATACCCATTACTCACACATGTGGAGCTAGTCACGTATTGACTTTCAAGAATATTCTAGAGGATCCACAACCCTAACCTTAATCGAGAGTTGAGGCCTGCGAAAACCCTAACCCTAAACGACTATCAACTTATCAAGCCATTTTAAACACTAAGACGCTAGGAAAGGAAGGGGTTCCATTCTTATTGTTTTGTGTATTGTTCGATAGTAGACCAAAGAATTAAGAGTGGGATATTGAAGCAAAACAAAGGGAGTAGAAGACCTTGTAGTAGCCAGACATGCAAAGTGTCCATGGCAACTCCATAGAGAGTGCACTTTCTTTGTATTTGCATTTCATAACTGAGAAGAAAAGAGAAAGGCATAGGCCTCGACTTCTAGTTGGGTTTTTCCCGTATTGGGTTTTCCCAAGGTACATCTTATGTTCATTGTGTGGATGTTGTGTCATTTGCGTAGCTTCTTTCATTTTAGTTTCATTATATTTCTGTATTTTACGCACTAGGCTAGTAATATTAAATCTGAATCTTAAGTAAAACACTTACATAATAAGAGATTTTTAGAATATTGTAAGATCTGTTGTGACAAGTTGTTCTAGTGGGATATCCACAGCAGTTTAAAAATTATCTTGATATCAAAACAACTTTCTTTGGGATTTTCAAGGGGTCTTGCAGGATCTAGGAATTGGCATAAGACATTAGAGAAATTTTGAGGTAAAAAATGAGTCGCAAAACAAAACATGTGCAATCAACATCAACTTTAAAAGAAACAATAGGATTCAAGATGATGATGTCAACTATAAGGGTAAATAGTTTTGGATGGAAAGAAAAAAAACCACTTTTTTTAATCATATTTTTGACTAATCTCCTTATAGGTTTACTCAAATTTCAAGTGTAGGCACTCGTTGGATGCATAATTAAATTTTGCATCCAACAAGTACCCACACCACATACTTTTAGTAGACCCACCATGAGATAAACTGGAAACATATGAAAAAAATGTGTTTCTCATACTTTTAGTAGGCCCACCGCAAGATAAACTGGAAATCTAAGAAAAAAATGTGTTTCTCATACTTTTAGTAGACCCACCATGAATATATGAAAAAAACATGTTTCTTGAAAAGAAACATGTTTTTTTTCATATATTTCCAGTTATCTGACAGTGGTTCTACTAAAAGTATGCAGTGTGGACTCATTGGATGCAGAATTTAATTCCACATCCAACAAGTGCCTATACTTGAAATTTGAGTAAACTTACAAGGAGATAAGTCGAAAATATGATTAAAAAAGTAGTTTTCTTTCTTTACCTTTAAAAATTCATAACTCTTATTTTATTATTTTATTATTTTCCTTAGGAGGCCCATTTTAACTCTTAAAACCCTAGCCATGGCGGATGAGTACAGTGAAAATTCATGGGATGAGTGGAGGAGGGACTTTCAGAGCTGAAAGCACAAGTTATTGACATCTCTCGCAACATGGCCATCCTCATGGTAGATGTAGAGAACAGGTTTGGACATTTTGGGGAGTTTGGTGGCTCTAACTCGAAAGTTAGATCAGACAAGAAATTTGGAGATAACAAAGACCCAAAAAAGGAGTCGAAAAAAGAGTCAAAGAAAGAGAGACCAAGTTCCAATTCCATCACTTCTTCCCCATCTTTGTTTAAAGTGGAAGCAAAAGTGGACATCAAATCCTACCAAGGTGAGATTGATGTTGTTGAGTTAAATCAATGGTTGCAACAGTTAGAATTTTATTTTAGTGTTCATACCATAAGAGAAGAGAACAAAACTTTATTTGCCAAACTAGAGTTAGAGGGCCATGCCCAAACTTTGTGGGAGAGTCACACGAAGATGCTTACGCTGGAGGGTGATCCCCCAATAACTAAGTAGGAAATGTTTAAAATTCTCATTAAGTCCCAATTCTACCCTATTGGGTATGAAGAGGACCAATGTATTTGTTATCATTACTTCCGTCAAAAGCAAGGGCAAAGTGTGCATGAGTACACCACCGAGTTCAGAAAATGGCCATTATGTTGAGTATATCTCCCAAGAACCTGAATGCGCTCCTCAAGTATCTGGGTAGTCCACACAGTTATTTATGGAGGCAAGTGATGCTCTTTAAACCTAGGATAGTTGATGAGGCAAGCACAATATCTGGAGATTATGGGTAAGAATAAAGGACAACCAAGTGGTTCCAAGTAGAAAGACCACCAAGATACTTCCAAGGATGAAAAGAAGAAGTGGAAATGAGAGGACAAGAAGACAAAAACCATTGCACATCAATGCAAGGATCCAAACAACCATTGTAATATCGATGGTCACACTGAAGTTAAGTGTTGGAAGCTATATCCAAAGCTAAATCCAAAGAATAGCAAGAAAGATGACAAAAAGAGGAACATGTTAGTCATGGATTCAAGCAACCAGGTAGAGAGAGTATCTCAAATGTAGATGAAAATATTGTTTGCACTACAATGCAGAAGGAGGTGAATTTGAGTAGCCTCCATTCGAAGGAAGAGAAGGAGATGACTAAACTCTTCCATATTAAGATCAAGGTTAAGAAGATAAAGGTGATGCTCTATTTAATGTTGATTCACAGNATACAAAGTTTCTCATTTATATAGCAAGAGTGCATATAACCAAAATAGCACGGAGTGCAATCCATCTAAGAACCAAAATACATCAACAAAGAGGCTCTAAATGCCCTCTAGAGTCCAAAAAATATCATGTCACAACAGATAACTACATATCATCAAAATCGTTACCCATATTAGGATCCTCATCATCAATGTCACCCTCTTAGCATTCAAATAAGATAGAAAAAGCTTAACATGCCTAATAAGTGATTTCACTTGAGAGAAGGGTACATTTTTACTAGGGTCATGACAGAAGAGTTCAACAATCAATGCCACCAACATCAAGGTACATAGAGGGCTTGATGCTCTTGATTAAATGCCAGTTCCATACCCTAATACATGATAGAATCCAGTGAAAATGTTGCAATCCTGCCAATCTTGAAATCCTGAAAACAGTTAAGTCTGCTGAATTTTGAATGGGACCTAAAATTCTACTTTCTCCATATGAAGTCCAATGAGGTTGGAACCACTCCCAAACATCCTAAAACAATTAATGGTAATGTTAAAATATTAAGTAAAAGTGACGTTCTCCTTTATCTTTCATTTCCATCCTTGGAACCACTCTCAAACATCTTGAAATAATTAATGATAATATTAAAAATTTAAGTAAAAGTGACATTCTCCTTTATCTTTCATTTTCATCTTTTACCTAGTAATCAAGGAAAGAATGAAAATGAAAGATAAAGGAGAACGTCGCTTTTATTTTAAGAATTTAACATTACCATTAATTACTAGGTTTGAGTAGGCCCTAGGGTTAGGTAATAGGCCCTAGGGTTAGGTAGTAGGCCCTAGGATTAGTTAGTAGGCCCCCCTCTATTAAACAATTCAAATTTAAAAAAAAAAAAATTGAAATTTGCGAGTCCTAGATGCACCATACAGAATCGGTCGGTTCAGTACGGAACCAGCCGATTCCTGTACAGGACCGATCGGTTCGATACCGAACCGGCCAAAAACCGGTCCGACTAGTTTTGGGGCACCCCAAAACCAGTCTGACCAGTCCAAAATGATTTTAATAACACTGAATTACAGTTGAACCAAACTCTATGAGAATCCATTGTTGCATGATCACTCCAAACACATCAATATCCAGTTTCACTTCCTCAAAGGCAGAGTCAAAAGGGAGAAGTGGTTCTTGAGTATGATCCTTTAGACTTGCAGGTAGCAAACATTTTGACCAAGCCCCTAGCTAAGAGGAGGTTTGAGATGTTGAGGGAGACACTTAGCATGGTGGATAACAACTTCCATACAAAAAGGGAGAGTAAGTTTACTTGTTGCTACAAGATATTCTCTTTCAATAGAGGGCATGCTAAGCAAATCCATACAGCAAAAGTGATGGTAGTGGATGATCCAAAAGGGATCATTAAATAATTTGTCATCTATTTTGGTACTTTCTAGCTGGAAACACTAGAGCTATTGGCTTGTAGGGTCCATTTTAGGGGCAGGTCTCACTTTGGTGACTTGGGCCCTGGGGTCTAGAAACCTCTAGAGCTTGTTTAAGGCCTTAAAAGATCGATTTTGGGGTTAAAACTTTGCAAACAAAGTTCACATCCTCTCAAAATTGTTCTACACATTTTGAAATTTCCAACAATACAAAGATCATCTCAATCGGAGTTCATATGAGGAAGTTGTACCTCCTGCAAGTTGACCTATCCTATTGACCACCATGATATCGAGTGGATGCCATATCAATACCCATTACTCACACATGTGGAGCTAGTCACGTATTGACTTTCAAGAATATTCTAGAGGATCCACAACCCTAACCTTAATCGAGAGTTGAGGCCTGCGAAAACCCTAACCCTAAACGACTATCAACTTATCAAGCCATTTTAAACACTAAGACGCTAGGAAAGGAAGGGGTTCCATTCTTATTGTTTTGTGTATTGTTCGATAGTAGACCAAAGAATTAAGAGTGGGATATTGAAGCAAAACAAAGGGAGTAGAAGACCTTGTAGTAGCCAGACATGCAAAGTGTCCATGGCAACTCCATAGAGAGTGCACTTTCTTTGTATTTGCATTTCATAACTGAGAAGAAAAGAGAAAGGCATAGGCCTCGACTTCTAGTTGGGTTTTTCCCGTATTGGGTTTTCCCAAGGTACATCTTATGTTCATTGTGTGGATGTTGTGTCATTTGCGTAGCTTCTTTCATTTTAGTTTCATTATATTTCTGTATTTTACGCACTAGGCTAGTAATATTAAATCTGAATCTTAAGTAAAACACTTACATAATAAGAGATTTTTAGAATATTGTAAGATCTGTTGTGACAAGTTGTTCTAGTGGGATATCCACAGCAGTTTAAAAATTATCTTGATATCAAAACAACTTTCTTTGGGATTTTCAAGGGGTCTTGCAGGATCTAGGAATTGGCATAAGACATTAGAGAAATTTTGAGGTAAAAAATGAGTCGCAAAACAAAACATGTGCAATCAACATCAACTTTAAAAGAAACAATAGGATTCAAGATGATGATGTCAACTATAAGGGTAAATAGTTTTGGATGGAAAGAAAAAAAACCACTTTTTTTAATCATATTTTTGACTAATCTCCTTATAGGTTTACTCAAATTTCAAGTGTAGGCACTCGTTGGATGCATAATTAAATTTTGCATCCAACAAGTACCCACACCACATACTTTTAGTAGACCCACCATGAGATAAACTGGAAACATATGAAAAAAATGTGTTTCTCATACTTTTAGTAGGCCCACCGCAAGATAAACTGGAAATCTAAGAAAAAAATGTGTTTCTCATACTTTTAGTAGACCCACCATGAATATATGAAAAAAACATGTTTCTTGAAAAGAAACATGTTTTTTTTCATATATTTCCAGTTATCTGACAGTGGTTCTACTAAAAGTATGCAGTGTGGACTCATTGGATGCAGAATTTAATTCCACATCCAACAAGTGCCTATACTTGAAATTTGAGTAAACTTACAAGGAGATAAGTCGAAAATATGATTAAAAAAGTAGTTTTCTTTCTTTACCTTTAAAAATTCATAACTCTTATTTTATTATTTTATTATTTTCCTTAGGAGGCCCATTTTAACTCTTAAAACCCTAGCCATGGCGGATGAGTACAGTGAAAATTCATGGGATGAGTGGAGGAGGGACTTTCAGAGCTGAAAGCACAAGTTATTGACATCTCTCGCAACATGGCCATCCTCATGGTAGATGTAGAGAACAGGTTTGGACATTTTGGGGAGTTTGGTGGCTCTAACTCGAAAGTTAGATCAGACAAGAAATTTGGAGATAACAAAGACCCAAAAAAGGAGTCGAAAAAAGAGTCAAAGAAAGAGAGACCAAGTTCCAATTCCATCACTTCTTCCCCATCTTTGTTTAAAGTGGAAGCAAAAGTGGACATCAAATCCTACCAAGGTGAGATTGATGTTGTTGAGTTAAATCAATGGTTGCAACAGTTAGAATTTTATTTTAGTGTTCATACCATAAGAGAAGAGAACAAAACTTTATTTGCCAAACTAGAGTTAGAGGGCCATGCCCAAACTTTGTGGGAGAGTCACACGAAGATGCTTACGCTGGAGGGTGATCCCCCAATAACTAAGTAGGAAATGTTTAAAATTCTCATTAAGTCCCAATTCTACCCTATTGGGTATGAAGAGGACCAATGTATTTGTTATCATTACTTCCGTCAAAAGCAAGGGCAAAGTGTGCATGAGTACACCACCGAGTTCAGAAAATGGCCATTATGTTGAGTATATCTCCCAAGAACCTGAATGCGCTCCTCAAGTATCTGGGTAGTCCACACAGTTATTTATGGAGGCAAGTGATGCTCTTTAAACCTAGGATAGTTGATGAGGCAAGCACAATATCTGGAGATTATGGGTAAGAATAAAGGACAACCAAGTGGTTCCAAGTAGAAAGACCACCAAGATACTTCCAAGGATGAAAAGAAGAAGTGGAAATGAGAGGACAAGAAGACAAAAACCATTGCACATCAATGCAAGGATCCAAACAACCATTGTAATATCGATGGTCACACTGAAGTTAAGTGTTGGAAGCTATATCCAAAGCTAAATCCAAAGAATAGCAAGAAAGATGACAAAAAGAGGAACATGTTAGTCATGGATTCAAGCAACCAGGTAGAGAGAGTATCTCAAATGTAGATGAAAATATTGTTTGCACTACAATGCAGAAGGAGGTGAATTTGAGTAGCCTCCATTCGAAGGAAGAGAAGGAGATGACTAAACTCTTCCATATTAAGATCAAGGTTAAGAAGATAAAGGTGATGCTCTATTTAATGTTGATTCACAG
>JZKD02S1674082.1:12997-26551 GCA_000966675.3 Picea glauca | reverse complement strand
CTAGGGTTTGCTTCCGGAATGATTCTCTGTCAAGGTTAAGGTGCTCGGAGGGTGGCTTCAGCCTATGGTTGGGTTACAAGGGTATTGTCAATGGTAAAACGAGCACACATCTTTCATATTCTAACATTGTGGACCAGTTGCCTGGGCCCTGGTGTGCCAACTAGAGGTTACTAGTTCCTTGTGAACTAGATGTCAGATTGTGTGTGAACTAATGAGTTACTAGTTCTTTATGAACTAGATGCCAGATTCTATGTGAGATGGCGAGTCAAAGCTCCGTGATGACATAAAACCTGAAAGTATGATGAGACCCTAGATGCATGATGTGGTTACAAAGTTTCTTCAATATAGATTCGTGGAAATTCAATAAGTCAATGGTCAAGTGTACAAAAGTGCAGAAGCAGTCATGATGATCATGCCAGAATAATACCTTCCTTACTAAGAGGGAGTGTTGAAGTTTGAATAGCTTCAGAAGATATTCTTATTGTGTTCATATTGTATTAGACCAAGACAAAACCCTAAAGAACAATATTATATTATTTGTTAAGTCGGCCCTATTGTGCCTTGACAAAAGTCAATTGTAAATTAAAAGGGGGTAAAGTGTATAGGTTGGCCTTGACCTAATTCTGGGTGGCTCAACCTGTATTTMTAAGAGGCTAGGTGCCTCACTTGGAGAACACACACAATAAGCTCTCTCACACAAGAAAAGTGTGCAAGTCTGAGGAGGAGACGCAACTAYAGAGGAAGGGTGTTTTGGTGAAGGGTCTTGGTTATATGCTSGAGGACTATCTTGGTCTAATGGTGCGCTACCCTATTCTGGTTAGGGTTTTTGGTTTATYTTCTGTTTGGTGAGATCTCTCTTGAGAGAGACATTGTACTTGTTGAAGAATCTATATTGAAGAAGCTTTGYTGGGTTTTCTCCCCCACGAGGGTTTCCTAGGATAAATCTTGTGTATACTATGGATGTCTTTCTTTCAKTGATCCTTATGCATGCAATTATTGTTTTAATAGTCTAAAGTTAAAGAATATTGAACACACTTAACTGCTTAAGAGAAAATTTAACAAGTATCCTCTCYGTTTGGGCTGTTGCGTGCCAACCTCAGGGGGGTGTCCSTAATTTCCTTTCTGCTGTTCAAAACCTTGAAATTTGCAAATATAACCAGAAAACAATAGAAAGAAAAAGTGCCTTTGGCTAGCGGTTAAGCTACCAAAGGGGTAAGTAACACAATTTGAAATTTGCTTGGACGAAAAACCCTGCAACGTTAGTTTTTTTTAATGAATGGAAAGAAAGGGAAAGAGGCGCTATTACAAGGCTGAAACACCACAATAATATGCTAGAACTTCTAGCAATACATAAAAAATCAATCATAATACCAACAAGATCTGACAACTTGATACTAGCACACCAAATTTTTATTCTTGCTCTTGCCAAAGGGCTGATTGCACCACTAAACACAAGTACAAAAACTGGTAGAGTATTCTTCCTTATACAAAGACTAGAAGCTAGAAAGAAGAAAGAATAACAGAAAAGAGAGAGAGAGACTATCACTGCTAAAGAAAGTCGACCATGAACAATGAGGAGGAGCCTCCAATATATAGACCAAGAGGGCGCACATGTGTGGCAAAATTAGGAAGGCACATAGCTAAGATTAGCTCCTCCTCCAATGCACACTAGATGAATAGTGAGGATGCGCTCTAGTGTAACCATGAGATGAGAGTGACAACTCGCTTGTATGCCATGTTAACTGCTTGATGAGATGACACCTTATGTACATTCTTTGTTTAATTGAAGGATCATTGAGGAGGGACTTGCGCTTGAATGGAGAAAAGGGAGTTGCGCCCTAAATAATAGGGAATTAATGAAGACCAAGAGGGCGCACATGTGTGGCAAAATTAGGAAGGCGCATAGCTAAGATTAGCTCCTCCTCCAATGCACACTAGATGAATAGTGAGGATGCGCTCTAGTGTAACCATGAGATGAGAGTGACAACTCGCTTGTATTCCATGTTAACTGCTTGATGAGATGACACCTCATGTACATGCTTTGTTTCACTGAAGGATCATTGAGGAGGGACTTGCGCTTGAATGGAGAAAAGGGAGTTGCGCCCTAAATAATAGGGAATTAATGCGCAAGGAATATGGATTATTGTGCTAGTATAGGGAGTTATGTAAGGGATATGCGCTAGGTTTTAGGGATAAGGTGTTAGATAATAGGAAGTAATGCACATGGATTTAGGGAGATAAGGGAATTAGCGCTAAGAAACAGGGAGAAATAAGAGGAGGCGCATTAATTGATGAATGTGCTAGAAAATAGGGGAGAATAAGAAGAAGTGCGCTAGGAAATAGGGGGAAGGCACACTAAAGTAGGTAGTGCACTAAGGAATAGGGAGATGGAGAGGAGGTGCGCTAGGAAATAGGGAGCTAGCGCATGAGGGGAGGGAATAACGAAGAAGATGAAGGGAAGTGCGCATGGAAATAGGGAGAAGACGGGAATACACACTCCTCCTAAAATAAGAGTTAAGTGAAGACGTTGTTAACCCCTAGATTTTCACCCTTGAAAATCTTGAGGGTTAAGAGCCAACATGCATTATTTTGGCTGGCATTAAGAGATTTTCCCAGAGTTTAGCACTTGTGTGAGTCAGAGGTTGGTTCCCATCAGAGATAGGTACATGATTGGTATATGGTTGTTTTTTCTTCGGAGTTAGAGCTAGCTTGGTTTCCGATGCATTTGAGAGAGATGTCTACATACAACAGGTGTCCCTACTTTTTAGGAGACGGTGATTGAGAGACTCAGTTGACAGTTTTGAGCAGGTGGAGCACCATGGCTCGCATGTCGATTTTGATCGCATATTTGGAATCCTCTTAGAAAATCGAATCTGATGAGTATGATATCATTGACATGCAAGTACATTCTATTTTTAGCAGTGTCTATTTTTAGACATACGACACATGGTCATGTTCTTCTAGTCATCCTAGATATTTTTGATAGTTTCCTAAATTTTAGGAGCCAGACCCTATTTTTAACACTTTTTGTTTATAGCGGGGGTGGTTGGTTCCAGAGGTGACAAGTGGCAGGGTCAGATTCCGACATTTGGCAGTGTATCTGTGTGACATGTGGCATTAATTGAAGAGGGGTTCACTTCTCAAGGAAAAAATGTTAAATGAGTTAATTAATTAAATGGGGGGTGTATGGATGGGGTGGCAAGTTAACTTGTGCGTGATTGAACCAATTAAGGCTTAGTCACCGATAATTTCCATTCAACCGCCATAAATACCACTTTCCATTCATTAAAAGTCCATTTATAGTTATATTATTCATTAATGCATATTTAATCCCTATTAAATATGGCACATGCGTTCCCTTTTTTGGCTAGGCACATCTCGTTTACCCATGTCCCTTCTCTCTAATCCTATACGTATTACTTTCCCTATTCCCCTTTCATCTCTAATACCTCACTCACTCATGTATATTTGCTTTATCCTAACTCTACTCCCATTCATATGTACCCATTCACCTTTCCCACCTTTATTAATTAAAGTGTCACCTTTCCTAACTCTACTCCCATTCATATGTCACCTTTGTTAATTAAAGTGTGTCCCCCCTTTTTAAACATGCGTACCTCCCTTAAAACATACCCATCCCCTTTTTTAAAAAGTGCATGTTTAATATAATATTCATTCCTTAATTAAAAGAGCATGACTTAAATAATATGAATGCTCATTCCCTTTTTAATAAAGTGCATGTTGTATTCCCCTTTTGTGACCATGCTCCACTCCCTCACGTCATCACTTATTTTATTCCTCCACTCGCACTTTTCCTTTATACGTTATCCTTCGATCCACCTCATCCCTCACATACGTCATCTCCCTCAGATGCGTATCTTCCCTATCCACCTCATCCTCCCACTCATTCGCATGCATACTACTTCCTCACGCATTATCCTTTGCTCACGTCATCATCTAATTTATCCTCCCTTACATGCATGCTATCCCCTTCTCATTAATGCACATTACTCCCTTAAATAGGGCTCAAACCCTCATACATGCGCATAGGTTATTCTCCGTCGCACTAATATTCCCACTCTTTGCATGACTTGACCCCTTCACACTCCACTTACCTAATGCACACGGTTGTTGTTCTTTCATACTCCCTTTCCCATATGCGCCATAGCTTCCCCTCTTTGCCTCATGCACATGCCTCTCATGCCACATTACTCTCACTTAACTCATGTGAATTGCTTGATTTGGCTTACCTCATGCACGTGGCTATTATTGGTTGGAGAGATGCACCCCCTTGGTTATATATTGGATGATTGACATTGACTACGGTCGGATTTTTGTGGCAGCAGCACATACTATCTCTTTCTCTCTTCCCTCTCATTCTGTCTAGTCTAGCTATGAGCTCTTCGAGCAAGAGTGATCATTGTACCGATTGTGGTGCAATCAACCCTTTGACAAGCTTATAATAAAGAAGTTTTGTGTTTGTTTTCGAACCTTCCTTCTTGTTGGTACTTTGTTTAATTTTTGCAATTAGATTAGTAGTTCATGCTATTCATTGTGATATTAGTCTATCTTTTGAGTAGTTTCTCTTCTATTTTTCTTCTATTTCTCTCGTGCTAACCCTGCAGGATCCCTCCAAGCTACAAAACTATCTTTTGCCCACCATCTTGGGCAGTTTTAAGTTTTAACACGCTGTCCAAGACATCAGTTGCTGTTTTTTGTCACTTTTTGCAGAAAATCAGACTTTAAGACAACAACAAAGTACCCTAGGGACTCCCCCCTGATGTTGGAAAGCACCAGCCCAAATGGAGAGGGGTCTAGCCCGTGGCAATTTGGGGCTTTTCTCCTTTAATTAGTCGCCTTTTCATCGTTGTTTTTTCTGTTATATCAGCTCAATTGGGGGGTGAAAAAGTGTGCTAACAGACGTGTGAGGGAGAAAGGAGAGTTAAAGTGGGAGAAAGGGGAAGTATAACCTCAGTTAATTCAATCACGTGCCAACTCATCTCCGATGCATGCGCCATATGTCCACAAGCCAAGCGCTCAATATCTTGATGAAAGATGTGCCCAAGTTTGGCCACATGTCATAACCTAAATCTGTCACATGTCGGAATTTGAACCTGCCACTTGTCACACCGCATGGCGACCATACCTACTATATATAGCTCTGTTAAAAATAGACATGCCAAAAATAACATTCCACCCTAAAAAGTAGGAAAAATCCAAATGTGTCTAGGACTACTACGAGACCATTGCCAAATATAGTATGTCTAAAAATAGACACTGCTAAAAATAGAATCACATTGCATGTCAATGGAAATATAGTCATCGAATTCGATTTTCAGCGAGGAATCCAATTATGTGATCAAAATCATCATTTGAGGCCTGGAACTCCACTTGCTAAAAATAGTAAATTGCTTGCATGTCGTCCGGAAAAGGCTCAATGGAATGATGAGCTTGCAAGGACTCTAAATATGTAATCAAAACCACCATGCGGACCTCTTATTTCTGTCTCTTAAAAAGTAATGAATATGTTATAAATATACATCTCTCTATCCATGAATACATGTGCTAACTTTTGTCTCTGAAACAAGGAACACTACCAAACCAATCCTGTACCTGTACTCATATGGCAACCAAGCTTGGATCACACAAAAACTAACTCTGGGAAGAAATACATGAATGCCAACCAAAATATAACATGTTGGCTCTTAACCCTCGTGATTCTTAAGTGAGAAAATCCAAGGGTTAACAATGGCGACTTAAGGGGACAGGATTCCCCTACGGGATGTCTAGAACCTGTGGATCTCTGTGCCTAAAAACTGTGAATAATACAATGAGAAATATGAAGAAACACACCAATAGACCCCTGTGCCTAGCAAGCTGACCTGTAACCCATATTGAGAAATATAGCTCGGATAGGAATTTCTTGCACATGCTTCAGTATAAACGCGCAGGAAATGGTTCGCAATATTTCGTAGTTGAGCTTTTGTCTTGTAGCTCAAAGTCATATTTAATGGCTTTTGTCTTGTAGCACAAAGTCATAGTTGATGGCTTTTGTCTTGTAGTGCACAAGTCAAGAAGACAAATTCGAATTGTCTTCCTCCACTACAGTAGTAGTGTTGCATTTGAATTATAGAGTTTGTATTCTATTTGAATTTTGTATTAACTGGTTGGACCTCCTATAAATACAACCTTTGAGTGTGAGGAAAATACACAGATTGAGTGAGTGATGTCTCAAGGATTGGGTGAAGAGCATTTCATCCAAGTGTGAGTGGGCAGGGTTAGAGGAAGGAGCAAAGGGGTAGCAAGGGAGATAGCAACCATGTAGGCTAGGCTATTTGCTGCATTGTATTTTCCTCAGATGGGCCATTATCCTAGGACAAGAGCCCAAGGATTTTATCAATACAGTCATCACAGATTTGGTTTTTCCTTCAGGTTTTTTTTTCCAGGGGTATTTACCCAAAAATATTTGTGCAAATGTGTTTGGTTTCAGTTTCATTTGCTTCCACTGTTCATTTTCTAGCTATTTGTGTGATTAATGCTATTGTCTGAAATTTATTTCTGCAATAATTAAATTCAACAATCTATTTGTTTGATTGAGAAGATAAGGACTTTAGTCCCCCAAGGCTGTGAAATTTACATGGTATCAAAGCTTCTCTGATTAAAATGTCGAAGAGTAGCAGTTTGTGTGCAAATTATAGATGACATTAGCTAGCCTTAGGTTCGAGGACAGATTGGATGGTGCGTCTAATTTTCTATCTTGGAAGGTTTGGGTTACACTCTTGTTGGAAGAGTGATTTATGGGACATCGTGAAAGATGCGGTGACACCATCGATAGATCCGCAATAGTTGACAACCCACAACAAGAAGGAGGTAAAAGCCAAGCGGATGATCATGGATGCCATTAAAGATCACTTGATCCCTCTCATATCCAAGAAGAAGACTGCTAAGGAGATGTTTGATGCACTGGTAAGCCTCTACTAGAGTGAGAACATTAACAGGAAGATGATCTTGCGGAACAAAGTCAGATCCATAGAGATGTCCAGATCAGATACTGTCACTAGTTACCCGATGAAGATCACACAGATTTGTGATCAACTTGCTGTAGTTGGGGAGAAGGTAGTCGACGCAGAGTTGGTGAACATGGCAATAAATGGATTCCCTACTTCATGGGAACCATTTGTCAAAGGTATTTGTGCTCGTGAAAACCCTTCCCGAATTTCAAAGGATTTGGGATGATTGCATCCAGGAGGAGACTTGGATGGAGTCAAAGGCCGACAAGAAAGGTGGTGACGGCAACCTATATCTATTTGGCCAGTCAAATAAGGACAAAGGTAAAGGACCCATAAAGGGCAAGGGAAAGAGTGAGGATTTAGTCTCACAGACAAGGAAGAAGGACTTGAGTAAAATCAAGTGCTTCATATGTCATACGCAAGGACATTATGCATCACAATGTCTGGACAAGAAGAAAGGTAAAGGGAAGCAATAACAGAATCAGGGAGCAACCTCAGTTGAAACTCAAATGAGCGAGTTTGCCTCCAAGTTTGAGAAGGATTTCTCGATGGTATCTTTCCCAGTGTTATCAGAACCGAAAACTGGACCTGACCAATCGACCCCAAAAATTCGAAACCAAACCAGACCAGAAAAAAATCGGAAAAAAAAATTGGTCGACCAAAAACTACATAAAATATTCAAAATATGAAAAAAAACATATATATTCGTGTGCATCAATACGAATCCAAACCATTTATACACGTATGCAAAGATTCTCATTTATATAGCGAGTAAGAGTGCATATAACCAAAATAGCACCGAGTGCAATACTGTAGTTTTTGTTAGAGTTTGATTGATTTTATAGTTAACATGTGTGTAGTGAGGTCTCCATCTTTAATGGAATGGAGGCATATTATTTTATGTTATTCATACCTCCATCTCTTTTGATCACATGCACATATCAGGGTAAATAGAGTGCATGTCGGAATAAAAGCTTAATGATAATTTCTGTGTTAATGTGAATGATTTTGTGATTGCTCTTCCCGTCTCTTATTTGATTCATTTGAATGCATATTATTTCTTGTTTATCTTTGTCTCATTGTTTTTTCCAAACTTGTAACTTTGGGGGATTCACTCCCGAGTCCCCACAAGGAGAATATTGGAAGTTGCTTGCAGTGTTCGAAGTGAGAGCTAGAAATATAGAGAAACATTTTAGAAAATCTTACAAGGCATGGAAAACAAATGTTAGAGCTTACATGTGCGGGAAGTGCATTTACAGATCAAAAAATTGATAAATATAATATGAAGTGAAACTGATGTGGACAAACCACACGTGGACAACTCAGAGAGACCCAGGAAGATACAATCAGTCAGCCACTGCAAAATTGGTTTTGAAACCTGTTGCTCATTTTAAGACCATGTTTTGATCATTTCATTTTTCTTTTGAGGATCTTTTTTTTGTTTCTAAATTGAAAACACAACTTCTAGTTTCTAAAAATCTACATAATGTATAGAAATTGGCAGAAATTTGTTTTTTTCCTTCAAAAAATTGAAAATCCGCCCCTTTAAGTGCGCTGTACGAGTGTTGTGCAGAACCGATCGGAACCGGCGGAATCAGTTGGAAACGGCCGGAACCGGTATGCAACCAGTCGGTTTGGTACAAAACCGACCAAAAATGGTTCAATACCGCCAGTCCGACCGTTTTTTCCCTGAAGGTTGGTTTGGTTTGTAGGTTTTGTTGAATCGGGCCAGTTTTGATAACATTGATCTTGCCTTTCTACCAATACGATTCCGAGGAACACTTGGTATGTGGACAATGGAGCATCTAGGCATATGACATCAACCTGGGAGTTATTTTCAAGTCTAACAGAGTAGGACTCAGGAGTTCGGGTTGAGCTTGGTGACGATGCCAAATATCCACTAGCAGGAGTTGGTACCATTCCTTTTTCGACTTCAGTCAGGTAACTCTTTAGAATTTGATGATGTGTTGTTTGTTCCAGGTCTCAGGAAGAATTTGCTTTCAATTTCGGTTATGGAAGATAAGGGCTTTGCAGTAGAGTTCAAGAACCAACAATTCCTTATCAGATTGAAGGACTAGCTCAAAATTAACTTAGGTGATCGGGGTTAGGGAAGGGAACTTGTATAGGTTACAGGGTGAACCTATTTGAGCCTGTTAACACATATGCTTGTAAGGGGGATGTTTTCCTTGGATTTGGCCTCTAGATGACAAAATGCAAAGAAAGGGGCTTAAAAAACCCACTTCATGTGCTTTATCCTAAGTCCGCCAGTCCTCATCAGCTCCATCCACGTTCGTCCGCCTGTCTCCCCTGCAAGCATCCAGCGAAGCTCTAGGCGACAAAGGAGAGGCCGCCATGTCTTCCAGGTGCCAAGTGGGCTTGCGCCTGTCCAGATCCCGATGAAGCAATTATGAAAGATGGGGAGGTGGTTGAAGCATCGTCTCCCCCATGAATGGAAAATCAGAACGACCTGACCGTGAAGACAGTCTGTCAGCCTAGACAGTCTGAGGTTGCGTCTGACAGCAAAGCTGCATGAGTAGTCTGACCGAAGAGACACAAAGAGGCCAGCAGAGCTTGATCGCATCTGACTGAGAAGACTCAATACCATGGAATCTCCAACACGCCTCTGCTGTTGTTTACGAAATTTTTGAGTATATGTATGGAGTTCTGTTATTTGGTAATGTCATTTGGTCGAGCAGAGCTCCCATCTGTAATTTTTGCTCTGCCAGAGTTGTTCTTTGGCTATGTAATCGATTTGAGACTTTCACGTTAATAGAAGTCAGTTTCCTGTTTCTTTTCATTTCTCTGTAAAGTTGTGTTGAAACACTCGGGTATGGATGATCCAACCGAGGATCGTTATGCTGTTATAATGTAGGTTTGATTATAGCAATATTGTGATTAGTTTTATTCAGTTCCTTGTGTTATCTTTTCCCTCTTATATTGGATGGCTTGGGCATGGAAGATCCAGTCGAGATGTCGCAGTCACAGGATAATGGAGGTTTGATTATTCTGTAGCTGTGACTATGCTGCTTGCATCATATTTCAGTGTCTAAAACTTCAACCCATGATTGCCCTTGAGTTTGAGTTTTTCCTCTCCGAGCTGCTGGAAGGCTTGATGCCCAGAGCAGTCTCGTTTACTCCTCTCACTAAGTCTTCCCTCTACTCACCATTAAACTCAATTCATTGACTAAAGTTAATGTGGCCCTCACGTCCCTGTACATTTCCTGTCCAGTTCTGTGTTGAACATCATTCAGATTCTGAGTTTTGTCCATTGACCTCCATCCATATAAAACCAACATCCACCTAACTCTGATGGGTACTGGACTTGCCTTTTCTGCAACCTGAAGGCGACTTCCGGTGCTAACATTTCTGGCGCCATTACTGGGGAACGAATTGAAGACCTTTCCCTGGGTAGAACGACAACGAACTTCTGACTCTGAAGGTGCATCAGATATCAGAACCTTTGAAGATTGTGCTTGCACCCGGCGACTCCACTATTTCAGTGCGGTTGCTTCTAACTACACTTTAAGCTCCCTGGGAGAACACAACGATCAGATCTGGTCTTTGATGGTGAACAAAGACCGGAGACACTCATTCTGCACATCATTCACCTGGCGACTCCATGGTTGAAGAATCGATTGGCGACTGCACTAGTTCAAAATGGACAAAATCTTGGCTCGAAGGTTTGCTCCCTTCAATTTTTCTGTTGTTCCTGGTTTTCCTAATGTTGTCCCTACTATGGATGAATGGGGTGATGATTTGCCCATATTTAGAGAGCGTAAAGAGGACAACCCTGCTCAGCATCTCAGTGAGTTTCATGAACTCATGCACTAGTGGGAGATACATTATGAGGATGTATTAATGAAGATGTTCATGTTCTCGTTAGCAGGGGATGCCCGTGAATGGTACCACTCCTTACTCCTGCTAGCATCTCCTCACTGGGAGAATTTCATGTAGCCTTCAATTGGCACTGTCAAAAGTTTTATTCCTCTGAGTTTATTTGTCATAATTGTTGTGAGGAATATGAAGACAGTGATCAAGATATGGCTGGTTCTAATGAAAGATGTAAGGATGAAGACCATGAGGAGGAAGAAGATGCTTTGGGTGAGCTGATGGAACTGGTAAAATCGCTCTCTGCCAAAATAGAAAGGTTGGAATCTGAACAAAGCGCAGAGGATTCTCCAGTCCTTGAGACAGATGTTCTTGACAGCCCTACGGATGGTGATAGTATTGAAGATTTCGTAGCTGTAGAGGCCTTACATTCTGCTCCTGATGTGCCTACTGTCGCAGATTTACATGAAGAAATAATGGTGTAATCGAATGAAGAGTAGCAGTGCCCTACATCACATTTTGATGACTCGGGGAGTAGCCAGCCTATGTATGACAGCTATGAATCAGATTCTGAGCTGGATTTGCAGGATTCCCAAGAACATACTGCAAAGTCTTATCCTCTGTTCACTAATGAAAAATATTGTGAGGAAATCAACCATCCTGGACCTGCAGAAGACACCAAGTAGCAGTTTGAAGAGCAGAGCTTTCCCACGGTTCCTGTTTATGACGATTATGAATCTGACCCTTGGGAGAGCCATGAAGAAGAAGAGGAGCAACTGAAGGTGCAATTTATAGCCTTCTCAGAACTTGTCAGCGAGCAACCACCGCCTGGGATCAGTCAGCTTGCATCAGCCTTTCACCCGCCTGCACTTGCCAGAGACATTCAACCTGGTGTGAATAGATGCAAGACAGAGCATGTTTTCTGTCACCAACCCAATGGATTTTGCCACTCATTCTATGAGCCTGTCAGCGAGTACATGGAGTGGCAATTCCTTCATGTCTTGGAGCCGTCCAACTTTATCTCAACTTCAGCCTTTGGAGAGAAGCTGAAGGATGCAACCGTTCTGCTGTCATGGTTGCATTATCTGCTATTGATCACCGACAAAATAAATGGTCTTCCAGTTAGGAAGCTACTTGAATGGCTATGGTGGAAGTTTGCTTTCACCTAGCACTGCATAGTAATCAATTAGTTTAGGACTGTACATAAATAAGCTCCTATGGAGCACATGTGTGTTTATTTTCGTTTTTTACTTATCGGCCTGTATTCCTCAGCAGGGTGTTTTGAGCTCGACTCCATAGCCCAATGTAGAAGGCGAATGCAACTACTGAAGATCTTAGAGCCTCGTAGGGAGGACTCTATCCCCCATGGAGCCTAATGTTAACACATATCCTTGTAAAGGGGATGTTTTCCTTGGATTTGGCTTCTAGATGACAAAATGCAAAGAAAGGGGCTTAAAAAACCCACTTCATGTGCTTTATCCTTAGTCCGCCAGTCCTCGTCAGCCCCATCCACGTCCGTCCGCCTGTCTCCCCTGCAAGCATCCAACAAAGCTCCAGGCGGTAAAGGAGAGGCCGCCATGTCTTCCAGGTGCCAAGTGGGCTTGTGCCT
Organism: Picea glauca; assembly: GCA_000966675.3. Taxonomy (NCBI): domain Eukaryota; kingdom Viridiplantae; phylum Streptophyta; class Pinopsida; order Pinales; family Pinaceae; genus Picea; species Picea glauca. Next base: position 14,104 of record JZKD02S1674082.1, on the reverse strand, counting down.
GTCCAGATCCCGATGAAGCAGTTATGAAAGCCGGGTTAGTGGTTGAAACATCGTCTCCCCCATGAATGGAAAATCAGAACGACATGACCGTGAAGGCAGTTTGTTAGCCTAGACAGTCTGAGGTTGCGTTTGGCAGCAAAGTTGCATGAGCAGTCTGACCGAAGAGACACAAAGGGGCTAGCAGAGCTTAGATCGCGTCTGACTGAGAAGACACAATGCCATGGAAGCTCGAGCATGCCTCTGCTGTTGTTTACGAAATTTTTGAGTATATGTATGGAGTTCTGTTATTTGGTAATGGTCTTTGGTTGAGCAGAGCTCCCATCTGTAATGTTTGTTCTGCCAGAGCTGTTCTTTGGTTATGTAATCGATTTGAGACTTTCAAGTTAATAGAAGTCAGTTTCTTGTTTCTTTTCATTTCTCTGTAAAGATGTGTTGAAACACTCGGATATGGATGATCTAGCCGAGGATCGTTATGCTGTTATAATGTAGGTTTGATTATAGCAATATCGTGATCAGTTTTATTCAGTTCCCTGTGTTATCTTTTCCCTCTTACATTGGATGGCTCGGGCATGGAAGATCCAGTTGAGCTGTCACAGTCGTAGGATAATGGAGGTTTTATTATTCTGTAGTTGTGAGTATGTTGCTTGCATCATATTTCAGTGTCCAAAACTTCAACCCAAGATTGCCCTTGAGTTTGAGTTTTTCCTCTCCGAGCTGCTGGAAGGCCTTGTTATCGCGCAGTTTGTAGCTAGGTCAAATGGCTATAAGATGGAGGTCAAACTGGCGTAACAAGAACCTATCCCACCCAATGTCACCACGATGGGGAGGTTCTTTCTCTTTAGGGAAGTCAGGCCCAGGGGAGACGTCCCCAGTAACCTGGAGTTTTGAAGAAGCAAAAGTTAAAAGGACAGAGGTAAAGTTCCCCCTTCACAGGTCACCACCAAAACAGATAGTCTCGACTAAACAACCCATAATGAAGTGAAGCCCCAAATGAGAACACCTGCCCGGAACAAAGCAACAACAAACCAATATATGCAAGCTATAATTCAATGGGTTAGTACTTCATAAGACTATCTGATATTTAAATAAGCAATTATGGCAATAAAT
>JZKD02S1674081.1:461817-474509 GCA_000966675.3 Picea glauca | reverse complement strand
CTCTAGGGCCATTCTCAAGTCAATCTCGCTCTCGGTACTCCATGTCTAGGACCATGTGGGCCTCGAGACATGATCTCCTAGTTATCCCTAGATATCGGGGATAACAGTTCTAATAGGTCAAAGTTTGATTGACGCTCAATCTGCCACCCCAACCTCGACCTAAAAGAAGAGTCAAGACTTTAATAAAATGATTGTATAATTTCAACATAGTTGTTCAACTCTATAGTTTCTGAATAATTTCAACTATTAACTTGGAAGTTGAATAAGAATCGAATGCATATTCAAACATACCATTACAATCAATATCTTTCAAAATGGAATCTATTTTCCATCTAAGACAAAGGTACAAACCATAAAGTGAAAGTATTTCCATAATGACATGTTAAATGTGATCATATTGGCATGAAAATTCTTCACAATTATTCTAGTCAATAAATAGTTAATGGAGTTTTATCCATGCTAGAGAGGGATATGTAGACCACTCACTATAATCACAATACATACTTGGCCAACAAAATGTTTCCCAAACTTGAATTTTTAAAATTAGAAGATGAATGGAAAAATCCCCAACTCTATTTGCAACCAACAAAGTGTATAGATTAATTGACATTTACACCTACATGGTTTACTACAAATCACCATGATGATTGTTCAAGAAAAATAGAGAAATTAAAATAGAACCGTTCACATGCTATCCATACTTTAGTTGGAATCCATTCATTAATTGTAGATTCAAAATGAAGATAAGATTGGAATAATTCTGGTTTATATGAAAATTACACAAGACACGTGTTTTTGTAGCATCCTTATTACCCCATCTCAACCAAGAAAACACAAACTACCAACAAGTATGTAGGTATAATATTCCCTAGTGTTGTAGTTGGTTCTAATATCATAATGTAATTCCTTAAAAACAAGGAACAAGAAACTTATATCTCCTTGTGAAAAAATATCGTTTTCTTGTTTTTTCTTTAAAAAAAAAAAAAACAACCTTATATTTAAGCTACAAGAATTTATGGATATAAGATTAGATATATGAATAGTTCAAAATCATTCCTCCAAATCTATCCAATAACCCATATTTGCAATTGCAACAAAACCAATGGAATTAGTCCTTTGTCATGTCCAACAAGTCATACCCCATTGAAACCAAAGTTTATGAATCATCAAAGATTCTACAACTATCCAAATTCCATAGCTATATTCTCATACATAACTCATATATATTACAATTTGTAAGTGGTAACTAGCAATCAAACCTCATATCGTAATTGTGGCTACCATCCAAGCATGACCTAGAAAAGGATGTTGGGATTATTGTCATTGATGTCAAAGGATATACGAAATTATAATACACACAACATTTTCAATATATATAGGTTTACAAGTATGTTAAAAAATGGGTGCATGTGAAAAAGTAAAAAGTGAAATGGTGGTTTCAAATCCATGGGTTTGGGGCATTTTCCCATGGTATTGAGAATTGATTATTTAATTAATGGATATGTCCATTCATGAAGGGTTATGAAAAATTATAAAAAGAGGAAGCATTTAGAGAAATTGAGTGTGTGAAAAATGGATGAGAAAAGATTGAATATCATTCTAAAAGGGAAGAGTTGCAAAATCAGTTTCATGTCAGCTTGGAATTTTTGCAATAACTTATGTTCTAGGATGTTTTATACTTGGAAATTTTGAAGAGACAGGACAAAGATATTGGTGTACAAGTGGTAAAAATTTCAAATGTTGGTTCAGTACACTTTCGAAGATATGCCCCATGAAAGTTAGGGTTCCTGAATGCTCTTGAAATCAGTTTCAAATAGGTCATCTTGACATCTTCTCTATAACTTATTTTTTGGGATTTTTCATACCTTGAAATTTTGAAAACACAGAGAGATCTCTAAGTATATGTGGTAAAAATTGCATATGTTGTTTCTCTATACTTTCAAAGATATTCTATGTGTAAGTTAGGTTTCCTAAATGATCCTGAAATCAATTGCAAATAGGTTAGCTTGCCACTTTAACCAAAAATTCATTTTTGGGAATCTTCAGACCATGAAATTTGTACCAAACCAAGGAGACATATAGAAGTACCTCATGTAAAAATTGTAGATGTTGGTTCATGTTACTTTTTGAGATATGCTCTATGAAATTTAGGGTTCCTAAATGCTTTGGAAATCAGTTTCAAACATGATAGTTTGGAATTTTAACTATAATGTGTTTTATGTGACTCTTTATATTGTGAAATTTTTACAAAATAAAGGAGACATACATAGGAACCTCAGATAAAAATTTGAGATGTTGGTTCAATGTACTTGTTGATATATGCTATGTGGAAATTAGGGTTTTTGAATGGTCCGTTGATCAGTTTCAAACATGCCAGTTTGACATTTTCACTATAATTTCCTCTATGGGACTCTTCAAACTGTGAAAATTGCAGAGAAGAAGGGGTACATACAGAAGTAACTTAGGTAAAAATCTCATGATTATATTTACAAAATTGGATACATGGCATTCTATACAAGTTCGTTCTTGGGAAGAGGCCAAAAAACAAAAGATTTGGGAAAGTTTCCATTTGGAAATTGAAATTTTGTTTAGACTTGGTAAAGGAAGAAGTGGTGAGTAGACTTGTTAAAGGACGAATCAATGCGTAGTCCTAGTAAAAGAAGAATTATTTGTTTTTTTTGTTGTACTTTCTGAGATATGCCATGTAGAAGTTAGGGTTCCTAAATGCCTCAAAAATCAATTTCAAACGGGTCAATTTGGAATTTTCACTATAAAATATTTTATGGGACTCTTTATATTGTGACATTTTTACAGAACAAAGGATACATACATAGGTACCTCAGGTACAAATTTTAGATGTTGGTTCGATGTACTTGTTGAGATATGCTTTTTGGAAGTTAGGGTTTCTGAATGGTCCTGAGATCAGTTTCAAACATGTTAATTTGGAATTTTCACTATAACTTCCTTTATGTGACTCTTCAAACTATGAAAATTTCAAAGAATAAAGGATACATACAAAAGTACCTCATGTAAAAATTTCAGAATCAGATTTGCAAAATTGGATACGTGGCATGTTGTATAAGTTCATTCTTGGGAAGAGGCCCAAAATAACAAGCTCTGGTAAAGTTTCCATTTGGAAATTGTAACATCCCACTCTTGTGAGCACATGTTATTGACTTATTCCTTGATCCAAAAAGGATCCAGAGAAGGATAAGAAAAACTCAGAACTCACATAGGAAACTCATAACGCTAAGAATGGCTCCAGCAGACAGAGAAAGGGAAAAAATTCAAAGTTATAAAAACTCAGTGAAAATGGCATGACCATGAAGAGCGCGTCACAAGATTTCTAACAGTGAAAATGGCTCATCAAATAGAGTTACGGATTGAAAGATATTTGCGGTCAAAGTTTGGTCAACCTAGCGTAGTCAGGAGGGGATGAGTCAACATCCGTATTGTTGACATCATCATCTGTATATATGACATCATCATTCATAAAATGCATGTGTCAGGAGCAAGGAAGTGACATGTGGCATGCTGACGTTAGCATGATGTCAACATGCTGACATGGCATGTTGAATTGGCAGGGGGAAGCATGGCCCAATGAGAGGCTACCACGTGGCCCAATAAGGGGATTCCATGTGGTAGGAGGGAAACGCACAAGGACAACCCATGAATGAATTTTTAAACAAAAATTAGTTGGCAGGTCCACCAAATCTAGCATACCACGTCAACTATAGCCACAATCATATCTCGTTGGAGGAACTTCTAGCGACACAACCAAATGTAGTGGGAGAGGATATGAAATATATACCATATAACAAATAACAAACCAAAATGGGAGTTCATAGGGATCGACCCCGGAACCTCCACCTAGGCTTATGCCTTAATACTTCTTCCCCTAAACACTAGGTCATGGGTACCACTTGGTACATATCACCTACATTTTTTTATTAAAAGGGGTATCCGCCTAGCCATGGAGAGAAGAAGTGCAAAACATATGACCTACTGGGAATGATTTTCAAGGTAGGTACAGTCATTATTGTAGGTTGCAGAGGGAACACAAATTGAGACGAAATTATTCTTGGGCCTAGGAGTGCCAGAGTCAAATCAAGGCGTGGAGACAATCATTTTTGGACAATTTGACGCCACGAATTAAGTGGTGTTGTCTGTTTTCTGATCTAAGAATTATTTCTGCAACTTGATTTCAAAATGAGGTATACTTATGTATTTTTCCAAATTCTTTTGTTGAGTTAATGAAACATCCTACCAATTTGAGAGCGGGACTCAGAGACATAGTCCACCAGGGATAAACTCTGTTATCAATTTTTTGTGTTCATATCTGATGCTTATGTGTCTTCATTTTTTAGTTTTCCCTTCTTTAATGGTGTGCTTTAATTTATGATCATTTAATGCAATTCTTTATAAGTCACAATGAAAATATCCTAGATCATGTTAGTATTAGAGCAGTCGTCTTTGACTTGAATTGTCGAGTGTGAATGCTTACTAGGGCCAAGCATAAGAAGGGTGAAGGAACTCTTAAGACTTTCAATCCTGAATTTGGCTGTGCATCTAGAAGGAAGAAAATGGGAGAAGAGGACAAGCGTGATGAACAGGAGAAAAACTTTCACATGGTCTTTTATCACATGTCAAAAATGGTCGAATGAATGTATGGATATTACGAGAATAGGATGAAGAAGAAAGGGAAGAAAAAGGAAGCACATGCAGATGATGATGCTTCATTAAACCAAGGGGCTAGAGGAGATCCTCCTGAGCCTCCGTCTTCACCTTCAAGTTCTAGTTCTTCTCTCTCTAAGCATTCTCATCATTCTAGCCATAAAGCCTCTTTTAAGAAACCATTATTAAAGCTTGATGTAAAATTTTCTTTACCTATGTTTAATGGAGATGCTAATCCTGAAAAGCTAGATAATTGGATCCGACATGTTGAAGTGTATTGTTGTGTCCAACACATTGATGAAGAGGAAGTTAAAGTGAAACTAGATTCTCTTCGGTTGGAAGGCACTGCTCTCGTATGGTGGGAGAGCAAGCTTCAGGACATAAGTAAGTGTGGTAATTTTCTTTCCTCATGGTCGTAATTCAAATCAGCGATAAGGAAGCAATTTTACCCATTAGGGTATTTACATACAACAATGATGAAATGACAAATTTTAAGGCAAAGTAAAGGTCAAACTGTTCAATGTTTCACAGAAGAATTTAGGAAGAAAGATCTTGCATTGAACATTCCTTTGGATTCTTATGAAACTTTAATGAAGTATATTGGTGCACTTCACAGTTATATTCGTCATACTTTTCTCTTGTTTAACTCCACTAGTATTGACAAAGTTTGTGTGCAAGCCACTCACCTTAAGAACATGGGGAAACTTGTTCAAGAATATCCCACAAAGAAACCTTCCAATTTCCCACAAAATACTTTTAAGAAGTTTAAAAGGAAGGACAAGAATACAGCTGCAGTAATGAGAGGAGGGAAACCATCTTGTGCTCATTACAAGAAGAGTGGTCATGATGAAGAACATTGTTGGAAATTGCATCTGGAAAAGAAACCGAAACAATTTGGTGGAAAGCAGAAGACAAAGACCATTGCTATACTACAACAAGATCTTGGTTCTGATTCAGGAGATGAAGGAAAGATCACAATAGTTGGAGTACAAGGTAAATATTCTCTTCATGCTAGCTCAAGTTCCAATGATGAATCTCATGTTGATGAACGAAAGAGGAATGAGTTATTTCACATAAGAGTTGTATCTAAACATACTAAGATAGATACATTATTTGATCTAGGTTCCCAAGTAAACTTAATATCTAAAGCACTTGTCAAGAAGATGGGTCTTGAAATGAAACCACATCTAAATCCTTATCCTCTTGGTTGGGTATGTGATAAAGAAAAACTTGTCACCAAACAATGTAGGATCATATTTTCTATTGCTTCAAAGTTAATTGATGAAGTGGATTTGGATGTTGTACCACTTGATATATGTGGCATAATGTTGGTAAGTCCTTATCTTTATGATAGAAAAACAGTCTTCTTTATTCATGAGAACAAATACCACCTTACTAAATGGGGAGTGGAATATATTGTTAGATCTCACAACATGAGGGTAAATACAACACTTGGTAGTGCAGGGAAAATGAAAAGACTCATAAACACTAATAAGAGATATGTACTCATGGTCGCCAGAGAGAAAGATGTCGGGACATCCGATTATTTCCAAAGGTGTGATCCATCTCATAAAAGGGAATTAATTGATATTGTTTCTAAGTATGACAATATTTTTCATGAACCAGATCAATTACCTCCTAAGACGGAAATCCAACATGAGATACATCTCTAGTAGGATTCTCCTCTTCCTAATGTGGGCATGTACAAGATGGTAGTTGTGGAGATGACAGAGATCAAGAAGTAGGTACAGGGATTATTGGATCAAAGGGTCATCAGGCCTAGTTCATCTCCTTGTGGTTCTCCGATTGTGATGGTTCCAAAGAAAGATGGCACATGGCGAATATGTTTCTATTACTGGGATTTAAATAAAATCACGGTGAAAAATCGATACCCTCTTCCTCGCATAGATGATTTACTTGATCAATTGAAGAATGTTTTTTATTTCACTAAGTTGGATTTTCACAGTGAATATCATCAAATCGGGGTCGTAGAATAGGATGCATGGAAAAATTCCTTTAAAACCAAACATGGATTGTTTGAGTGGTTAGTTATGCTGTTTGGTCTTTGTAATGCTCTGAGAACTTTCATGTATGTGATGAATGATGTATTCAGGCATTTCCTAGATGACTTTGTGATTGTATATTTAGACGACATTCTTGTTTTTAGCGGGACTTGGGATGAACATGTGAGGCATGTATTGGATACTTTGCAAAGGGAAAATTTATATGTAAAATTGTCTAAATGTGAATTTGGCAAGACTGCACTTGTGTACTTAGGTCATACTATAGGAGGAGGAAAATTGAAAATTGATTCTTCCAAAATTTATGTAATTGTAAAATGGCTTGAGCCAAAGAGTGTAACCAAAGTCTGAAGCTTCTTAGGTGCAGTCCAATATTGGAGGAGATTCATTCCCAACTTTTCCTTTATAGAAGCTCCTTTGCATGGCTTAACCAGTGTAAAGAACACTTTTCAGTGGGAAGGAAAGCAACAAAACTATTTCAACATTTTGAAGGAGAATATCAGTACCACACCATTATTAGCATTGTTGAATCTTCAACAACCTTTTGAGATCGAAATAGATGCCAGCGGATATCCCATGGGTGAATTATTGATGCAATATCGTAAGCCTATTTGTTACCACTCTGAAAATTTTAACCAAGTTGTTGTTAACTATCCTACATATGATAAAGAATTGTTTGCATTAGTTCAGAGAGTAAAGAAATGGAAGCACTACTTGTTAGGGAAGGAAACAATCATACATACAGATCACCAACCCTTACAGTATCTTCAAGCACAGACCAAATTGAAACAATCTTGACACTACATGTGGATGGGTTTTCTACAACAATTTCATTTGGTAATCAAGTACAAAAAGGGTACAAGTAACAAGGTAGTTGATATGATTTCTAGACCTCCTATTGCTTCTTCTATTATTTTGAAGAATACTTCTTTATCTCATGATAGCTATGTACAACAGTATGCCATCGATGAATATTTTAAGGAAGTATATGTGAAGCTAACCCTTGGTACACATGTAGAGAACTATTTTTTGTAGGGAAAACTACTCTACCATCTTGGAAAACTATGTATTCCTACAAGTGAACAAGTCCATGTAATACGAGAAGCTCACACTTCTCATGTCTCTGGGAATTTTGGGGTAGGAAAAACTATGGCTCATTTGTAGAAGTTTTGTTATTGGCCTCAAATGAAAGCAATTGTAACTAAATATGTAAATGGTTGTGTGATGTGTTCTACTTGTAAGCCCGTTAATAGAAAACTAGGGATATTCTCACCACTTCCTATTCCATCCCATCCATGGGAAAGTGTCTCCATGGATTTTGTAGAGGGTTTACCAATGACCAAAGGGGGTCATGATTATTTGTATGTTGTAGTGGATAGGTTCAACAAGATGTGTATCTTGATGCCATGTAAAAAGAAGATCACTACTGATTAGACTACTAATCTCTTCTTTCAGTATGTTTGGGTTCACTTTGGATTACCCACATCCATTGTATCAGATCAAGATAATCGAATCTTTGGGGACTTTTGGACTATCTTGTGGAGGATGATGTACACCAAATTGAAGAGAAGCACTTCTTTCCATCCACAGACCGATGGAAAGATAGAGGTGGTAAACCAAATAATGGTACTTTTGCTTTGAGGCTACTATAGCAAGCATCCCAAGCTATGGTATGAACAGATACCCTATGTACAACATGCATACAACCGAGATTTACATTCATCCACTCATAGTTCACCTTTTGAGACATGTTTTGGGTACGTACCAAAGGTTCCTTTGGACTTGATGTATGGGAGAGATGCTGATGTAAATGAAGAAATAATAGAGGACAAAGATCGCAAGTTCATCCACGGGATCCAATAGATACACCAGGCAGTCAGGGAACAATTGGAGAAAATTCAAGTACAATATAAAGCTCGACATGAAAATCATAGGGTTGATCATCATTTCTAGGTTGGATATCGGGTATGGCTTCACATCAACAAAGAGAGATTGAAGGGTGAAGGCAAGAAACTCAAGCCCATTTTTTATGGACCCTTCACTATCTTGGAGAAAAGTGGTACCAATGTTTTTTGTCTGGATCTTCCACCTTACATGCAGATTTACTTAGTTGTGAACGTTGAGAACTTGAAACTTTTTGAGCCTCCCATGATCATGGCTCAAGATGAGGAAGTTTGAATACCTTCAGTTGATGAGTTTGCACCTGAGTACTTGAATGATCTACAGGACTTGGATGAGCTACAGGAAGATATCTTCCTGGACCAGAGGACGAGAACCTCACACAGGGGTGATGTTGATTATATTCAAGTAGGCTTAAAATACACACATCTAAGCAAGGCAAAGAGGATCGAGAAGGACAAAGTGAGGGGATTCTTCCCTCACTTACCTGTTGATTGATGAAAGATTTTGGTGGTCCAAAAAGCTCTAAGTGGGAAGGAGTGATCCAAAAAGGATCCAAAGAAGGCTAAGAACAACTTAGAACTCACAGAGGCAAATCAAAATGTTCAAAATGGCTCTAGTAGACAGAGAAAGGGAAAAAATTCAAAGTTCCCAAAACTTAGTGAAATTGGCATGATCGCGAAGAGCGTGTCACAAGCTTTTTAACGGCGTAAACGAATCGTCAAAAGGATTTACAGATTGAAAGATATTTGCAGTCAAAGTTTGGTCAACCTAGCCCAGTCAACAGGGGATGAGTCAACATCCGTACTGCTGACGTCATCATCCATACAACGCGCGTGACAGGAGCAGGGAAGTGACACATGCTAATGTCAGCATGACGTCAACTTGATGACATGACGTGTTGACTTGGAAGGGGGCATCATGGCCTAATGATAGGTCACCACATAGCCCAATCAGGCGTTGCTACGTGGCAGGCGAGAAATGCACAAGGAAAACTCGTGAATGAATTTTGAAACAAAAATTAGTTGGAGGGTCTACCAAATATGGCGGACCACGCCAATTATAGCCACAATCATATCTCATTGGAGGACCTTCTAGTGACACAACCAAATGTAGCGAGAGAAGATATGTAATATATACCATATAACAAATAACAAACCAAAACGGGAGTCCATGGGGATCAACCCCAGAACCTCCGCCTTAATACTTCCACCCCTAACCACTAGGTCGCGGGTACCACTTGGTACATATCGCCTGCGTTTTTTTATTAAAAGGGGTATCCTCCCAGCCACGAAGAGAAGAGATGTGGACCATACGACCTGTTGGGAATTATTTTCGAGGTAGGTACAATCATTATTGTAGGTTGCAGAGGACACAAAAACCAAGATAGAATTATTCTTGGGACTGGGAGTGCCAAAGTCAGATCGAGGTGTGGAGACAATCATTTTTGGGTAATTTGTTGCTACAAATTCAGTGGTGATGTATGTTTTTTAATCTGAGCATTATTTCTACATCTTTATTTTAGAATGAGGTATACTTATGTAGTTTTCCAAATTCTTTTGCTGATTTAATGAAACAACCTACCCATTTGATAGTAGGACCTGAAGATGTAGTTCACTAGGGACGAACTCTGTTATCAAGTTTTTGTGTTCAGATATGATGCTTATGTCTCTTCATTTTTTTTTCCCTTCTTTAATGGTGCACTTTAATTTATACTCATTTAATGCAATTCTTTATAAGTCACAATGAAAAGATCTTGGATCATTCCTTGAGGACACTTGCATGCAAGTGATCCAATTATAGTATATGGTTATCTATTTCGCTTATGGATTCTTATGATGATGTTGTTGGATTATGATTTATGTTGTTTTGATATATATGTATTGACAAATGTTATTGACGAGTTTCCCCTGAGTGTGCAGGACACTTGATAGATTGAGGATGTCGATGGCATCAATGGACCTCCTTGGACTTCGGATTGAGTCAAGGAGTGGATTGCATTGGTTTGAATATTTCATTTATGAATATATGACATATGATCAATTATATTATGATGTTATTTATGGATCATTGATAGTGTTTTGTTGATGGATGTTGGTTGATTATTGATTGCTAATTTGACTCACATAAGGAGTAAATGGACCATGCACATAGACCAATTATTGAGGGAGAAGTGTGGCAACATCTCTGTCATAGCCTACTATCACTCCCACCATGGCCCAAATTGTAGGTTAATGATTATCTAGTTCGAGAGATCCATGATCTCGTGAGGGAAGACTGAGACAATCGCTCATGAATATTTCTAAGGGGTGTGCAATAAGGCAGGTTCCTTAGTCCTTAGAAGCCCTTAGTCTCTCACAAGGTCGCCTGAATGGAGTGTTGACTCCAAGAATTGAACAACTACCAAAACTAGTCAAAGACGAGTGGCACCCTTGGAGCACGGAGTGCATCTTGAAGGGGCACGCTGTGTAATTAAAAATTTGAATCAAAAGCGAGCGACACCCTTGGAGCATGGTGTGCGTATTGAAAGAATTGTCGCAAAATTAAAACTTGAATCAATGAATCTAGGTGGCCTAGAAAACCTTGAGCGAATAATTAAACCCTGTAAAATCTTTAATCATTGTTGGCTTTAATTAATTAAAGAATTAAGGATTGAATTAATTGATTGTGAATCCCCAAATGAAAATCTAAGACTATGCAAAACATATGCCTCAGTGGGTAAGATGAGTAAAACTAATTATTAATTAAATAACATAGGAAAGAGGCAAGTTAATTCATGAAAATAAGAAAGATGAAATAATTCCAAAGAATTAATATAATACACTTTTGTGCAGAAATTACGTAATTGGAAATTAAGATAAGAAATAAATAAAGCATGAAAGAATAAGTGCACACATAAAAGGGAATATAGAGTCTATCTACCACTAGCTTAATTAGGAGAAGACTCTTATTTTAACTCAACTCGGATTTAGTAAGGTGTTAGTCATTAACTGGAAACAAGGGGAATAAAGAGACAACTATGAGTGATTTTAGGAGCGCTTTTAGGATGGGTGAGGGAAATTGACTTTTATTAAAATAAATTGTGGATTTACTTGTGCAACTAAGGGAAAGGGTTACAAGTGTATGGGGTAAATAATTATTAATTATTTATTTAATAAAAGTGAATTAAATGTGCAAGTGGCAAGGTGTCATGGAGGAAACTCCTATAAAGAAATTGAGAAAAAGGGGTAATGGAGGATCACTGGTGATGGTCAAGGTTATGCTGCAAACATTTTGACCGGTTTTACTTGCGAGAGTTGGGATACCCAACTTGAGAGAGAGTGGTGGATCTACCTTGCGAGACAAGATGGGAGCTAGAGGAATTTTGGTTGTGTGTGTGCATGGCCCCTTTACGGCTCGGGGGGCTAAGGGGTAAGAAGAGTACCACTAGCGTTGGTTGGGAGGTACCGATGAAGTCTCAATGATTGGTGTTAACTCTAAAAAACGCACCGGCATTTTTGAAGGAAATATGCCTAATCTTGTAGGGAAATTTTTAATAGCTTACCTAGATCCAAATCCAAATCTGATTGTACCATTGAAAATATTACGATCTGTAGATGTCGATCGACTATTGGAACATGCAAAACGGATATTCCATGGCTGAGAAAATTGATTTTTCCCAAAGGCAGTTTTTTCTGAAAATTCTGACTTTCGGTGGTTAAATTACCCAGGAACTGTTCCAGTCAACCACCGAAAGTCTGTGTGTCCAGAATTCGAATAAGTTTTTGCACAGGTCAGGGATTTTTGATATGAAAAGGTTTGGAACTTTTTCCAATGCATGTCTAATGAATTATCAGACTTAGTTCAGCAGTCATTTTTTATATATGATGAAGAAAGGAATTATTTCAAATGTATATGGACAATTTCATTTGAATTAAAAAGCAGGGTATTTTTCCACATCAGCCAGCTCGACTTGGTCTCCATGGGAGAAGGATATTTTAGCATTGGAAGGTTGCTCTACACTACACCAACAGTCAACAGAGGAAAATCAGGGATTGACCTCCTTTTGAGGAAGTATCCCACTTCTTTTGCAACAGATTTTTACTTACTATTTTTAGT
>JZKD02S1674081.1:440921-455593 GCA_000966675.3 Picea glauca | reverse complement strand
CTCATAGCCTGATAATAAGTCTTTTGATTGTCTCTTAGACCCTACATTGTACTGGTTTAGTTACAATCTTTTCTTCACCCACTTTAAAGCTATCTGCTGATTAATCAATCTTTGAAAGCACTGTCTATTTGTTTATCATTTTCATGTTTGAATGCCATAAGCTATATTGAGTTGTCCCATTGATCCACATTCACAAAATACAAAAACATTCATTTCTTAAGTTACCAAGCACCTTTGGTCTGCAACCACAAAGGGTTTCTTGGAGTGATAACAATTGGAAAGCAGGAGATCAGCCAGAACGCCTTAGAGAAATAAAATCCCATTTATGTCGTCCTCGGCTACAGTATTCCTGTTGAAGGTTTCAATTGTAGTAAAATTTAAATTTATACATGTATTTTTATGGTATTCGGTTGAATATTTTATTTGCAATGAGACTCAATTTGTATATGTATTGCTACGGTATCCCACTGAAGATTTCAATTGCAATGGGATTCCCATTTTGTATACGTATTGCTGGGGTAATTCTATTGAAGATTTAAATTTATTATGTAGTTGCGGTGATTCCGTAAATTGGTATCAAATCTTGAGACATAAATTTCAGTGATGGATGATTGAGAGTGTGGATAGGAAATTTTCTCGCCTGGATACCTTCCGGTTTCATTTAAATTGTAAATTCATGCGATGCCTCCCTTGTACAGTTTACGAGACTCCTTTTTGACTCTGCTTCGTTCCCTTTTCAGTCCTAACGCCTCACCTGAAGATAGTGGTTAGAAGTTATGAAACCTTGATCAATGGGACATAGTGAAACCTTGGAATTTCTTAATTTAATTTCATAGAGGGCGCAGCTCGTCCTAGGAATTGAATCCCTTGATTGGTCATTGTCTCTGAGGAATGCTAATTTTGTTTTATTGAACTTGTTGACTTCATCACCCCCTGGACATGACTGTTGGTAGCATTGAACTCTGAATTGTTCTAGTTGGAATCTAGAAGTGGTAGTTAGCCATTGAAACCCAAAGTCTAAATCATGCTACCACTGCCCCAACCTACACCTTGGATAGCTGAGTGGGGTCCGTTGTAGAAGAGAATTCAGAGTTGACCCTAAGATGGAAGCTACCCTTAGCATTCCTCACTGGATTTGGTTGGTGGAGGTGTGCATCGATGTTGTGCCCTTGTGTCCTTGCAACCGGATTACTCTTAGCCCTCGCCTTCATGGATGGAGGCATTCATTAATGAATGGACGGCCCACGAATGATTGTCCCTTATCCAAATAGAATGCTGGGCTGAGGAGAAAATATTCCTCCAAGAGGCATGGTGTTACGGGAAGTGACGGAAGGGGGCTCTGAGTTTTAGCATAATTTTGGAAGGGAATCTGTGAAGCCTCTCTCTCCTTCCTCGATTTCCGTTGGAGTCCTTGCGGATTTCTGCCACAGACCATGCCAATACATATCCCATTTTGTGGGGTTGGGAAATTGATTTCTTACAGAGCCTGAAAATTACCCTTCTCCATTGCTCAACCATCATCTGGGCTTATCCAGCGTTTTCCAAATGAATTTGGGTGCATTACATAAGGCATATTCCTGTAGCTAGTGCTCCGACATCATTTTCGTTTCAGATATTGGCCTTCAGTTCAGTCTTGTTGAACGACCCTCTGAGCCTCCTCAAACGCAGTTTGTTGAACCACACTCTGAACTTCCCAAATCGCAGTCTCGTTGAACCACCAACTGAGATTTCCTTTAGCGATTCGCATACCGCAGTGTTGGCTCCCTTAAGCGAATCGATTCCTTCCTTGGGTGAACTTACCAGCTGAGAGATCTGCGATCTGAAGGCACACCCTCTCCAGCAGCGACTTCTCTCCCTGCGCGTTGTTTCCTTCGGCGATAGACACTTCCTATAGCGATCTGCCTCTTGTGGGCCTCATAACCTTGGAGGAATGTGCAGGCAGCGTGGAAACCTTTTTTTCTTCACCTAAGAAGTTGATCTTCCTAGGGTCCCAGAAATCAAGGTTAGTTAATAGTTGAAATCCTTGGTTGTCACAACAAGACTCGTTCTCCTTAATCTTCATTGGATTGTAGTTAACTTTTAATTCAGGCATATGGTTAATAAGTTGGGATCTCCCTTATCCCCGGGTTCGACTTGTAGGTTGATTGATTTACTTAATTACTATAGGGTGTTTTAGATTCTTAAATGAAATGGCCAGTCAGCTTGAGATCTCATTGATATGTTTAAAAAGGGATGATATTTTTCTTAATTCCCTCCATAGATATACAAGCAACTGCTTTTTTCAATTTTTATTGACCTCCTTATGGCACCTTGAGTAGATGTAATTGGGCAAGGAAGTCTTAATGTGCTGCTTTTAAGATAAGTCATTTTAAATAATTTTAGTTGCTCTACATAATGAGGGTACTTGTTACAATAGCTTGATGAATTCGTTAAATGAGGCTTGACATAATGAACTCAACTTAGGCCAGGTGTTACGAGGAAAATATCTCTATGTCTAGGGTAAACCACATCAGACAGAAATGACTGCAGAAATAAACTCTATTCCCAAAACATGCTATATAGACCAATATGCAAGAGAGATAAAAAAGAGGCCTACTTCGTCCAATTGTTCGATGAAGTCCACCGTTGAGCACTTTGACTCAAAGCTATATACCTGCAACTAGTTCTCAACAACCAAGCAAAGAAAGCATATGGTGATAATATAAAAGGTTAGCACATTAGATAGCATAATCCATTAATATACATAACAAATACGTCCATAGATAATAACTTAAATATTTGCAAGATATCAATTGGACGAGAAATGAGTATTTCTATTAATATATGATCAACAGAAGTGAAAATGTTATAGACTTCCGTGTCGACACGGTTCGGAACCGAGAAACTAAGTTTCTTCCAGTTGGGCCTCCACCACTTCAATCCTCCACCAAAGGCAAGCTCATAAAAGAGAAACAATGAGGTTCTTAATCAATAAGGGAAGAGCTTGGGAGATGAACATTGTGTTCAGACTTAAAGGATAAAGGGATGTAGAATTAATATGAAGTAAATAATTTCTCCAGAGTAACTTTTCTCTCAAAGTTAAAATCTTTATCTTCCTTTCCATAGCCCAGAATTGGCTCATTTATAGCCTTCAAATGGAACTGAAGAGCAAAGTCGGAACGTTTCCATTATATGGAAGGCCAAGGATCGTAGATCTCATGTCGTGACATGGAAACCCAACATTAATTTTCATTTTTTGGTGCAAATCTCGATATACGCGGGCTATAATGGTGCATCCTTTGTATACGCATGATGTATAGTAGGCAAGATGTGTACATGTGGAAAAATATGTATTTTTAACTCTGGATTTCTCAAACAGGGATGATAATTCTGCATAGGGAAATGGAAAAAGACCTTCTATGTAATATTGCATAGGGTGAGGCAAATCTTGCTATAACGTATGCCCCCTAATGTGTGAGTTCAGAGGAGTATCTGCAATGACCGAAATACATTATAAACAACCCAGAAGTGTAGTGATGGGGACCCAGCTGGACGAACTAGTTGCTCATCACATTCTGCATTGCCTTTGCATGCATAGCTGCCAATAGAATTACACTACAGATCAATGTGAAAATATACCAAACAACTTTCCGAGGCCATGAATAGGCAAATACAAATGCGGTTACATGCCAAGAGTTGTCATAGTCACGAACAAGGCCTAGTAGAACCAGTCTCAAAACCAATTTGAAGATATTTGTATACAATGGAGTACAATCTGATCTCCCATGATCACTGAAGTCATATAGGTATTGGTCCAATGAAAAGGAAGCAACAACTTAGAAAATATGCGGCCACATATTGATGTCTTCAAGTCTTCTACACAATCCACCAAGGGTGCAAGTCTACATCATGTGAATAAAGGAATCTCTCATCAGTCATCACGATGTACAAATTAGGAGCTTCATGATTTGGAGGAAATAGGACGAAGAACATGTTCATGAACCAACGAATCTGTGCATCTTTTGCATGTGCCAAGTGCAAGCGGTACCCGAAAAAGACCCTTTGAATAGTAGCCAATGAGGAAAATTGTTGACAAAGGAGAGGAAACCACCAATAAGGCTAATGGAATCCAAGACACTGCATGAATCCCAATGTGTGAATAGATGTCTTGCCTTTGAACACAAGGGAAACCACCCAGTC
Source organism: Picea glauca (assembly GCA_000966675.3). Taxonomy (NCBI): domain Eukaryota; kingdom Viridiplantae; phylum Streptophyta; class Pinopsida; order Pinales; family Pinaceae; genus Picea; species Picea glauca. The sequence goes on along the minus strand of JZKD02S1674081.1, from coordinate 451,414 downwards.
AACGACCAATGATGAAATGTCGACTGTTGGGTTCAAGGTTACCTACCAATGATGAAAGTAGGACTAGGGTGCATGATAGGACTATAATATCATGTGATTCTGAGACAAACTGAGGGTATGGCCGACATGAAAAGTCAAAAGTTTTGAGGAGTGGCCGACACAAGTTGATAGACTTCCTTTGACAAAGAGCATGAGACATATGGAAGAATCCAACATCATAGACTCAATGATGAAACCATGAGATGCAAGAGGCATCAATGAAATTCTCTATAGAGATTGGAAGAGTGACCTATTCAAGAGAGAAGACTCTATAACGAGCTCAGCTTCCTAAGGCCATAATAATCCAAAAATTATGATGATGAATGGACTCAATAACTTTGTGCTCTGTTCAAAGGCGACACGATTGATGCCAACATAAGATAATACTCCCTTCTCGCGGGTATTTTTTTTGTTTTCATAGACAAATGAATGCTATGATACAGAGGAGGAAACGCGTGTCGCAAGTAAGTAAAACTAGTTCCAACAGTGGAACATACCTATGCTCAATGCAAGGAGATGCATGCGAGAGATGGACACTTGGGGGGAATTTTCCCTCTTAGGTATAGGGTGTCAAATTGCGAAGGATATAAACAAGGCTCTGCTTGGTTGAGGATGCAAAAACTATTGAGGCAAACAGTTTATAATGCAAAGTGAGAACTGGCTGTAGGCTCAATAATGCAAGCAAGGGCATGAGATACAATCACAACTTAATGCCAAAAAATGTCATTTTTCATGGAATTTAGTATGCTTGGTGTGAAAAAGGGATAAAATTGTGCCAAATAGACATCCTTTCTAATCCAATTTACGAGTGTGAAAGAGACAAGTTTGCTCGACAATCTTTTTGCTTTTTGAAAATGAGTTGGAAAAGAGCTTAACTAAGACTCACGACCTTTCAAGTCCAATTTAACGAGTTTGAAAGAGATAAGTTCACTCATAAACCTTTTTTCTTTTTAGACGAGTTAGAAAAGAGCTTAACTCTGAATCATTTGGGAACTTCTAGGTGGCAAGTCACGGGGGAGGCCAAGGATCCCATGCTAGACTTCTATGGAATGCTAGTATCTTACGAATAACTAACAAAATATTGGGAAAACCCAAATCTCTCCAAGTCGAGGAGGATAAAGCACTAGTGGAGGATATCGTCTTTGTGATATATCGGATAATGTCTCTTATAGGAAAAGACATAGGAGGGGGCATTGGATACCCCACAAGCCCATCCTAATCAAAGGGGATCTCCTCAAGACTTGGAGGGGAAGAAATCAGAGAGAGTAAAACTCTCTCTCATTCAAAAGGTGCAAGATCAGGAATGCTGACGACATGGTTGAATGATGCAACACCCTCCACAAGGGGGGTAGGATTGTATGACCACTTCTTCAATTCTAGGTTGAAGAGGATGCATGATAATAGGGATAGGGGACACATCATCCTCGAGAACGGGGGTGTGGTCAAGAGAAAATTGCAACAGAATTATTGTTGTGTCAATCAACAGAGAAACAAGGTGTGGGAAAACCACAAATGCCTCAGAATCTGAAGGGCCCTTAGGTGAGATCCACGCTTTTGGTATCCCAGCAGTAACATGACACAAACCAGTAAGGTGATTTCCTTTGCAAGTCCTACAAAGGAATTTAGGCTTGCGTCTGAGACATCTAGGCTTCTCGATGCCCCCAACGTCATTCACAACGACTGGTGACATTCTCTCAACATGAATGGAATAGGTGAGAGAGTCATCTCCCACATGATGTACAGAGGTTGGAGATGTGAAATTGATATGACTTGTGGCGACTAGAGTGATTCCCCCAGCATGAATAGCATCGGCTGGGTGTGGGTCGTCAACATGGCTTGCATAGGTCATTGACCCATCTCCAACATGACTGGCAGAGGTTGGTGATGGGGCTCTAGTATGAATGGAAGTGACTGGGCTAGTGGCGAGTTGTTGAATTTGATACCAAGGTCCAGGGAAAGATTGGATTTGAAATATTGTAGGCCAGGAAGGGTCCTAGTTTACCCCCTGTCTCTATCCAGAAAGATAGTATCCTCCGCTGAATTGGTTCAAAGAGGCTTGTACATGCATTGTCACTGAAGTCTGCGAAGAGACAGAGGTATGATAAGGATTATTCAAGTGAGGATATATGTTGCCCCCTTGTGAAGGGGCTCCATAAAGAGGGTAGCCCGAACCGTAAAATTGATTCTCCCCGTACAAAATACCCGGGGATACATGAGGACCTATCATGGGGAAAGTGTTCGAAGGAACTGACATGGCGGATGAAGGATACACAGATGGGGTGTAATGAGTATAATCAGAACCTATTTGAGTATGGGCTCCTGAAATACCGTAGCTAGGACTAGATCCATAAGAGGGAAGGTTCCAACCTCCCATCATGACAGTTGGTTGAGGGGCATGACTCATATCAAAAGAAGATGTAGGAAGCGAGGCCATGGTGACCCAATATCCAGTGCTAGTATTCGTATAAGTGGGATAGGGAGAGGATGGAAAGGTTGAAGGCATATCAACAGGAAAAGACTAGAGACCGAAGGCATGGATTGAGCATCATAGTTTTGCATACCATTATGAAAAGAAGAAGGATTTGATCCCATGAAATGAGTGAACATCATGGGGTGGGTAGCGGTAAATGAGGGAGCCAAAGGAACTCCATTGTCCATGATAGTGAAAACTAAGTATAAACTCTTAGGGCCAACTAGTAATCAAAGAGCACACCAAAAGTCAAATGACCAATATGCACACAAACGGGGTAAATTGGCTGAAAGTAGCCTCCCTCCCTAAAGAAGGTATGTCTCGCCCAAGACGGGTCTGAGATTCCCTGCCAAAGATCAGAGGTAACATAATTAGTTATAAGGGCCCTCTTGGGATTAACAACCAGTCAGTTAGACCCCCCCGGAGAGGTAATTCTCCATAAAGGTTATGTGTTGTCCGACCCTTATCTAACCTAGGGTACCTATAGAATAACCCCTAAAAGTAACCTATGTGGCACCTAAGTAAAGAAACTAATAAACCAATGTATAAGTGATGCACAGGCGAGCAATCATAAGTCAGGTCCATTGTATGGGAAGGGTATGTTAGCGCTCTATAATTTGCCCAAGGCTGTAAGGCAGTCACAGAGGAAACATCAAAACCACTTCGAGTCTTGGATCTAGCCCTCCAAGACTCAGAGAGGGATCTCTCTGTCTGATATAGCTTTATTCTAATAGGTATTAGGCTAGTTATGCAAGTGTGGGGTTGGGGTTTTTAAATGGTTGTTTTGGAACAGCAAGGAGGGCCATTGGGCAAATGGGGTCTGTATTTGAATAAATACGAAATACAACCAGAAACGAGGAAAGAAGACTTCCACAGGGCGAGATAATATACTCACTGGATCTTTTCGTAGCTTAAATGATGGATAGAAGAAAAGATGAGAGAGATAGATTCAACTAAGAAGCAGTTAAGAATTTCTTAATCGAAAACATCAGAAGATAAACATTTAAATCTTTAGAATCGAAAACAGGGTATCAAAGATAAATCTTGTAACATACGTTACTCTTAAATATTAGTTTTGGAAAACAATATGATCACAAAGCAAGAAAACATTCAACTTAGAGGATAAACATCACCAGTGAATACACGCAAGAATCCTGTAGAAAAAATAACATGTCCATCACTGATTGATCATTTAAAATTAGAGAAAAAGTTCTCTGGCCAAACAAAGCCCACAGTCCAGCAAGGAACCTCACAGGTCGAACCCTTTTACATTAAAATCCTCTGAATAAATAGGATAGATCATCCCAATAAGTTTTGGAAGTTGGTTTAACCGCCTCGGCCAAAAATAGCCACCACTCCCACAAAATTTGGAGCTTTCTGCCATGAAAGACGGACCGGTTTTCTGCGAAAAAGGGGTCCGAATAGACTTTTTTTATCTTGAATGATGACACCTGGGAAAAAACTGAAGGAGTTTATTGTATATGGGCATGTGATGGACAAAAACCTCATTCGGTTTCGCCAAATTCATCCCCATCTGGCTGTAACAACTCCTGCAAGATTGGGACTATAACAGAAAATTGAGAATCTGGAAAAATGGGCCTTGAAGATGTCTTCGAATCTCCCTACTCGTAGCTCCGTTGAAAAAAATGAGAGAGATTTTTGTTCCTCAGCCCGTTCTGAGAAAAAACCACTCTCGGATTTTTAAAATCCGTCTTCGTTTGCCCAGAAACGGCCTCAGACGAACACATGTTGGACCGGTAAAAATTAGGCAAAAATGAGAAAAGTGGTTTTTTGTGTGGAAAGCAGTATTCCGGACCCCCCCTGAGGTGGTAAGCGGTTTTTTTGGGGGGGAGCGGTCCGCATGAATCATATCATGCCACGTGGAGGGGAGGTGGTTTTGAGAAACCACTATTCTGGACCGCCCCTCTCGTTAAATTTCGAATAGTGAGGGGGGGTCCAGAATTTTTTAGGGCCGTTGATTAAATGGTAAGTGTGATGGGCTGTACGGGGTGTATGAAAGTGCATGGAGGTAGGTGTAGGAGGGAGTGTGAAGGGGTGAGTGGAGTGTGACGTAGGAAGGGGGTGAGTGGAGTGTGACGTATGAGGGGTGGGGTATGGGTAGACTTAGGATATGTGAATTTTAAGTTTTGTTTTTATTAATGTTTATTACATGCTTGTTTTGTATACGTTTTATGTATTTGCTTTTTGGTTTATTTTTATGTTTTTTAATTTTGTTTTTTGTTTTGTTATATGTGTTTTATATTGTTTTTGTATTTTATTTTATTAATTTGTTTTTTATGTTTTTTATTTTTTATATATTTTATTTATTAATATTTGTTCTATTAAATATGTTTATATTTTGCTTTAATTTGTTTTATAATGTTTTGTTTTATGTTAATTACTATGTTTTTATTTTAATATTGTTTTATTTAACACTATTTAATAACAACTAACCTAGTTACTAAACTAACTTGGATATTAGTTTATTAATTATTATCAAGTCTAGTTTAACTACACTAACTTTATTGCTAACCTTTGTTAAGTTATTATTCTTTTTATCCTAAGCTTGGTTTATGTATGGATGGGTGGCGGGAAGATGGAGGATGACGTCATGAGGTGACGGGGAAAGTCAGGAAATGGTGAATGGTAAGTGAGAAGGATGGTAAGCGGTAAGTGGTCTGGAGCGAAAGAGGTCCAATGCGATAGATGGGTGACATGTTGGGATAGGGCCCGACGGGAAAACCGCTTCATTTCGGACCCCCTCCCCCACCCTTAAAAGCATAAAGGTCGAGGCTGGTCCGGAATCACCTGTAGACCATCCATCTGCACGCTGCCATGATGACCGTAGATCTGTGCACACCTTTTAATCACCATTCCGGACCCCCCCTCCACCGTTAAAGGCAGAATGGTTGGGGGGGTCCGAAATTTAATCTCAACCGTAGATTTATGCGCCAGCCTCTCCACCGTTCATTTATGTGCTGTCTTTACTCTGTGAGGGCGAAGTCATATTTTCTCCAAAACTTAGGATGAGTGCCTTATGCGGATTTTGTGCATTGCTTCCCTTGAAAATAATTTGTAGAGATGAAATATTATTTGCCAACCTGTATGCCCAGAGTGAAAAATTTCCAGTCAACAGATGATCCTATGAATTATAGGGTTATAACAGTGGCTCCACCTGGGGATGGCATCTTCTTTCAGGAGGTGTCAAGAACCGCAGACATATGAATCATGCAGACCAACGCTTTATCCATTGGGCTGATCCCAAGATCTTATTCTGCAACCTGTACCTGTTTTGATCTTGCAACTGAAATGAAATCAAATGAACACTGCTGAAAAAGAGATGCTCAGAATGCTGAGCTTATTCACATTCTCCTACCTACCCTATGCTACTAACAATTTTGTTGAATCAAATAATACAAAAATGCCAATGAAGCCAATCAAGTAGCTTCTGAGACCAGTGGATTGCTTGACTACTCGTTAGCACAGTGAAAAGCACAGCTTGACCTTTTGCCCATGGATTCAAAACTGCAAAGTGTAATGACCGCTGCTGAAAGAATGTTTGATCTTTATAATAGAGACCCCAACAGTCTTGAAGAACAAAAGTAATGTTAGAGAAATATTGAGGCTCTGCAGTGAGAAAATTTTCCATATAGGTAGCTACAGGATCCAGGTAGGAATGACATGTTCCTTGATTTTTGGATGGTAGCTCTGGCACTGTATCTATGTTATCTTCATCTTCATGCATTTCTTGACATGGATGCAACTGCTCTGATGGGCTTTGTAATGTGACTTCTGCTGAACATACCCCTGTAGCTGACTGTCCTAACATATCCATTTCATAGCAGCATTTTATCCCATAACTGGATGATGGGGAATGATTTTGACCCCACAGGCCATCCAACTGATCAGCTATTGGATCCTGAAAAGAGTGACAAGACTGCTGCATTGATTCAAATGATATTTCCTGACCTTTTATGTATTTATCCTTCAACTCTTGTCCAAGAGTCTCCTTCAAAATTTGAAATGAATTAAAGCACAATGGTACAGAGTTATTTTGGATTAACTCATAGTTTGTCTCAGGCTTTAAGCTTTCATTTGGAATTTTAAAGTCAGAGTAGGTAAAGGGCTGCAACTTTGGGTTTAGAACAGCCTCCACATTAGCATTAGCATATTCCCCTGGTTGATCAGAACATCCTCCGTATTTACCAATGCCAACTCTTCTATAATTTCTTCTCAAAAATTGAAAAGAAGATAAACATAAGGGCAAAGTGTCTTCACTTACTCTGTGATTTTCTGTCTCTTCCTCATCGCTGTCATGACTGTTATGTATGGGCTGATTATCACATCTGAACTGTAAATGATCTTCTTCCTGCCAATGACATGCTGCTGATTGCTCTTAACATTCCACATCTGTTTTAGACTCATGCTCGTCATCATACTGGTCACACATAGGTAAATCATCCACAGATGAAATGCCATTGAACATGCATATCATGTCAGTTGGTTGTTTCTCTACAAGTCGAGATGGAGCTTCATCTATGACTGTGCTGTGAATTGAATACATGAACGAATCATTATTCAAACCATGGTACCCAGGATGAGTAGAAAAATGTTTGGGAATTGTGACCATGTCTTTCTCTGAAATCAATGGAAAATGATGTCTTTGGACAGCAAGCTCCTCTTTTATGTTAATCTTCTGCATCAACTTTTCCATGGTACTAGCTAAAATCTGCAGTTTAGCTTCTGATGACTTCAACTGCTCCCTTTCTTTGTCCTTTAACTTTGACCTTTTGATCAGCAAGTTGGTCTCCACATCAACTGCAATGCTCTGCATTTCTTCAAGGCTTGTAGTGTTCCTTTCTCTTAACTGAAATGTCATCTCAGGATCGAAGGCATCTGGGTAATGCAAGTGGGAAGATCCTGGGGGTGGCCTTATATCAGTAGGTATTGCATGATACACCTTATTGAATCTAGCTGAAAACTGATGTATTGTCTCCCTTGGCTTTCTTTTCAAGTGGTCATACTCTTCTAGGAGGAGGAAAACATTTCTCATGACCACCCATATATCTAGGAAAACTTGCATAAATTGATTAAAATTTATGATGCTAGCAGATGGAAGGTTCTTAAACCAATCTTTAACTTTACCTCCCAAGGACAGGGCAAACATCCTAATACAGACATCATCATCTTCAACCTCATAAAGGTCAAGGAAATCCTCAAGGTTTTGAATATGTTTTTCAGCAGTAATATTGGCATTCTCTCCATCAAACCTGGACAGATTATTGATGTAATTGACAAGGAGGTCATGGAGAATGGGAGGCAAATCTAGAGGCTGATATCAGTCTGGGATTTTTGCAAGCACAAGAGATGAAGCAAGGGGCTTACAACCATCCAGAGGTTTTGCAAGAGAATGAGATAAAGCAGGAGACTTATGTCTCACTAGGCTTTCTACAGATGCATCTGGGATGTGCACAGGTGTATGAGTATGTACATAATCTACAATTTGGGGTTTAATCTCTAGAGGCTCTTCAGGTTGAAAATGATCATCTTGAATTTCAACAATATACTCTGGACCAGGATCATGATAAGAGATAAAGTAACTATAGATGAAACCAACAATATCCTGAATACAATTTGAATTTGAATACCTGGTCTTTCTAGGTTGCTTGGCCATTCTTCAGGTTCTTCCTCCAGTGGAGCCTTCGATTTTGCACTGTCTGGAGCTGATTGGAGTCACCAGGTGAATGATCTCATCCTTCTGGTGTCTGGTCACTTTCCACCATCAGTGATCAGATCTGAATCTTTGAAGTGTATTACTGGGGAAAGTTCTCCAGTGGAGTCGCCATTCTATTAGCGCTCTGTAATTTGCCCAAGGCTGTAAGGCAGTCACAGAGGCAACATCAAAACCACTTCGAGTCTTGGATCTAGCCCTCCAAGACTCAGAGAGGGATCTCTCCATATGATATAGCTTTATTCTAATAGGTATTAGGCTATTTATGCAAGTGTGGGGTTGGGGTTTTTAAATGGTTGTTTTGGAACAACAAGGAGGGCCATTGGGCAAATGGGGTCTGTATTTGAATAAATACGAAATACAACCAGAAATGAGGAAAGAAGACTTCCACAGGGTGAGATAATATACTCAATGGATCTTTTAGTAGCTTAAATGATGGATAGAAGAAAAGATAAGAGAGATAGATTCAACTAAGAAGCAATTAAGAATTTCTTAACCGAAAACATCAGAAGATAAACATTTAAATCTTTAGAATCGAAAACAGGGTATCAAAGATAAATCCTGTAACATACGTTACTCTTAAAGATTAGTTTCAGAAAACAATATGATCATAAAGCAAGAAAACATTAAACTTAGAGGATAAACATCACCAGTGAATACAAGCAAGAATCCTGTTGAAAAAATAACATGTCCATCACTGATTGATCATTTAAAAATAGAGAAAAAGTTCTCTGGCTAAACACAGCCCACAGTCCATCCAGGAACCTCACAGGTCGAACCCTTTTACATTAAAATCCTCTGAATAAATAGGATAGATCATCCCAATAAGTTTCAGAAGTCGGTTTAACCACCTCGGCCAAAAATAGCCACCACTCCCACAAAATTTGGAGCTTTCTGCCATGAAAGACGGACTGGTTTTCTGCGAAAAAGGGGTCCGAAAAGATGTGTTTTTCACTTGAATGATGACACCTGGGTGAAAACTGAAGGAGGTTATTGTAGATGGGCATGTTCTGGACAAAAATCTCCTTTGGTTTCACCAAATTTGTCCCCAGCTGGCCGTAACAGCTCCTGCAAGATCGGGACTGTAACGGAAAATTGAGAATCTGGAAAAATGGGCCTTGAAGATGTCTTCGATTCTCCCTGCTCGTAGCTTCATTGCAAAAAATGAGAGAGGTTTTTGTTCCTCAGCCCGTGCTGAGAAAAAAAATCTCTCATATTTTTAAAATCCATCTTCGTTTTCCCAAAAATGACCTCGGACGAACACATGTTGGACAGGCAAAAATTAGGCAAAAATGAAAAAAGTGGTTTTTTGTGTGGAAAGCGGTATTCCGGACCCCCCCTGAGGTGGTAAGCGGTTTTGGGAGGGGGGGTCCACATGAATCATATCACGCCACGTGGAGGGGAGGTGGTTTTGATAAACCACTATTCTGGACCCCCCCTTCTCATTAAATTTCGGATAGTGAGGGGGGATCCGAAATTTTTGAGGGCCGTTGATTAAATGGTAAGTGTGATGGGTTGTATGGGGTGTATGAAAGTGCATGGAGGTAGGTGTGGGCGGGAGTGTGAATGGGTGAGTGGAGTGTGACGTAGGAGGGGGGTGAGTGGAGTGTGACGTAGGAGGGGTGGGGTATGGGTAGACTTAGGATATGTGAGTTTTAAGTTTTGTTTTTATTAATGTTTATTACATGCTTGTTTTGTATACGTTTTATGTATTTGCTTTTTGGTTTATTTTTATGTTTTTTAATTTTGTTTTTTGTTTTGTTATATGTGTTTTATATTGTTTTTGTATTTTATTTTATTAATTTGTTTTTTATTTTTTATATATTTTATTTATTAATATTTGTTCTATTAAATATGTTTATATTTTGCTTTAATTTGTTTTATAATGTCGTGTTTTATGTTAATTACTATGTTTTTATTTTAATATTGTTTTATTTAACACTAATTAATAACAACTAACCTAGTTACTAAACTAACTTGGATATTAGTTTATTAATTATTAACAAGTCTAGTTTAACTACACTAACTTTATTGCTAACCTTTGTTAAGTTATTATTTTTTTTATCCTAAGCTTGGTTTATGTATGGATGGGTGGTGGGAAGATGGAGGATGACGTCATGAGGTGACGGGGAAAGTCAGGAAATGGTGAATGGTAAGTGAGAAGGATGGTAAGCGGTAAGTGGTCTAGAGTGAAAGAGGTCCAATGTGATAGATGGGTGACACGTTGGGACAGGGCCCGACGGGAAAGCCACT
>JZKD02S1674081.1:427389-440784 GCA_000966675.3 Picea glauca | reverse complement strand
TCCCCACCGTTAAAGGAAGAATGGTCGGGGGGGTCCGGAATTTAATCTCAACCATAGATTTATGCACCAGCCTCTCCACCATTCATTTATGTGCTGTCTTTACTCTGTGAGCGCGAAGTCATATTTGTTCCAAAACTTAGGATGAGTGCCTTATGTGGATTTTGTGCATTGCTTCCCTTGAAAATAATTTGCAGAGATGAAATATTATTTGCCAACCTGTACGCCCAGAGTGAAAAATTTCCAGTCAACAAATGATCCTATGAATTATAGGGTTATAACAGGGTAGAAAATCTTAAAACATTGAAAGTATCATCTCTTGTGGAGGTAAAGGCACTAGACAGATCCCCAGATAGAAATAGATCCCCATAAATATCTCTGACGCTAAGAAGGTATCGGGGGGATATCCCTTCAACCAACCTCGCACGACCTCGTGATTAACTCCAGTGTGAGCAGAGCCTCTTGATATTACCAATTATACAATGGATTTTTCCACTCCCTTTCTCAGACACATATGTTGATTTAATTGCCTTAGAGAAGTTTACTCACAAAATCTTATTCCAAGGCATTAAATCCTAAGCTAGTTTGTGTACCCTAGAAAATAAAATAGTCACTAATCAATTTTAAATTATAACATTAATTTTAGTGGTTGTGATTACTCAAAAATGTATGTTAGTGAAACTCATGATGTTATGACTCAATAAGAAAAGAAAATATGAATATAATGCAAAGTCCCAACTTCAATTTTCAATGAATGATATGCTTCTAATAACAAGTTTAATTTTCAATTTCAACTCTGCAATTCTGAAGTAAAAATGCAATCTTTCATTACATACATTAAGCTAATGACCAAGACTCAAAAGACCAAAATGTGAAGCAATGCAAAATGCCTAATATTTTTGTATTTTCAACATATGGAAAGTGAAAATGCATGGAATGAAAAGAAACTTGATATATAAAACCCTACTGTGTATAGTAACAAACAACTCAAGTAGGATACCAAGCAGCAAGACACCTAACCCAAAGTACAAGGACAATCAAAATGAAAAGGTGATGAGAAATACTTCGCCCAAAAATTCAACTCTAGACAGGCTTCCTGTCATCCCACAAGCACTTAACAGGCACTACAAAGACCCAAGAAGAATCAACAAACATCAAATCCCACCTAGCAACCACTACACCCAACAAACAATCAAGGAAAGTTGATGTACATGACTGTTTAAGGGAACAGAGCATATGTACGTAGCTTGCAGAGGGATAGCCTGCGTATATACGTGACTGTCAAGCCAAAAAGTGTGTATATGTTTCAAAAACAAATCCAGACAAGGGAGAAGGATGAAAGACTCATACCTAGAGTGAGCAAAGGCTTTCAAGCAATGACATGACAAGAAATGCAAAAGGAACGAGAGAAATTTAAGGTGAAAAGTACTCCAAACCCTAAGAAAGAATATTCAAATCCCTAGTATGGTCGTCAATTTTGTTACAAGGGAAAAAATCTCTATGGCTAGGGTAAACCACAACAGATGGAAATGACCGTAGAAATCAACTCTATCCCAAAAACATGCTATATAAACCAATATTCAAGAGAGATAAGAAAGAGGCGTACCTCATCCAAATGTTCGCTCGAGTCCACCATTGAGCACTTTGACTCAAAGTTATATACCTGCAACTAGTTCTCAACAACCAAGCAAATAAAGCATATGGTGATAATACAAAATGTTAGCACATTAGATAGCATAATCCATTAATATACATAACAAATAAGCCCATGGAAAATAACTCAAATATTTTCAAGATATCAATTGGATGTGAACGAAGTATTTCTATTAATATATGATCAGCACAAGTGAAAATGTTATAGACTTTCGTGTTAGCACGGTTCAGAACTGAGGAACTAAGTTCCTTCCAAGTGGGCCTCCACCACTTCAATCCTCCACCAAAGGCAAGCTCATAAAAGATAAAAAATGAGGTTCTCAATCAATAAGGGAAGAGCTTGGGGGTTGAACATTGTGTTCAGATTTAAATGACAAAGGGATGCATACTCAATATGAAGTAAATAATTTCTCCAGAGTAACTTTTTTCTCAAAGTTGAATTCTTTATCCTCCTTTCCATAGCTTAGAATTGGCCCATTTATAGCCTTCAAATGGAAATGAAGGGCTGATTCAGATCATTTCCAGTATAAGGAAGGCCAAGGATCATATATATCCTGTCGTGACATGGAAAACCGACATTAATTTTCACTTTTGGGAACAAATTCTGATGTACGCGGGTTGTAATGGTGCAGCATGCGTATACGCATGCTATATGGTAGGAAATATGTGTACATGTGGAAAAATGTGTATTTTTAACTATGGATATCACAAACAGGGATAATAAGTCTGCAAGGGAAATGGAAAAAGGCCTTATGTGCAAGATTGCATAGGGTGAGGTAAATCTTGCTATAACACCAGGTCTAAGGATTGGCGCTTTAGAGGACTCTTGCTTATACTTATAAATCGTTAAAGTCTTATGCTCATGCTCAATTACACTTGTTTATGGATGAAGGATAGATTAAATTAATGGTTTTCATGAATTATTTATAAGTGGATACCTAATGTAAGGGTGGTGTTAAATTAATGGATTGTTTAAGAATATTTACCTTCTTATGGTTCCCTTGAGGATTGTGTAATGTTAGTTCGTCAGTACATACTCCTAGAAGATGCCCTTTAAAATGAGGCATATAGTTATGCTACATGATTTTAAGATTGTATTGAACTCTTGACTTTTTATATTTATGAAGTATCCTTTTACTCCCTTACACATCTTGTTTCTTGAAAAATTATGAAGTCGGGTAGAAAATCTTGTGTGCCATTAAAATATTGTTGTTATATGATTGATTAGGAATTTATAATCTCTTGCAGCATACCAAATAAAGTTGATTCCTCTTGCGCTTTAAAATAATGTTGTTATATGATTGATTAAGAATTTATAATCTCTTGCACCTTATGAAATAAAGTTGATTTCACTTGCACTTTAAAACAATGTTGTTGTATGATTGATTAAGCATTTATATTCTCTTACGCCATTTAACATAAAGTAGATTTCTCTTGTGCCATGAACTTAATATGATTTACGATTGGTTTGTAATTAGATTACTTGTGCCATGTAGATAGAATTGATGATTACTTTTGCACCTTGAAAATAAAGTTGACTATTACTCACGTGTTAATAATTATGTGGACGTGTGCTTGTTTTAGAATTGTTTACTCTTGAGCCATTGAATAAAGTTGGTGTATGATTGTTTAGTAGCTACATTCTCTTGCACCATGTGAAAATGTTAGTGTATGACTGATAATCTAGTCTGGAATCATGAGTTGTGATTGGATTAGTGGGATTTAGACACCTCCTTGTTCCTCAGAACAATCGCCAGCCCTGAGACCTTAAGTGGTCAAAATCAATTGGATGAATCCCAGGCTTGAATGTTGCTTATGTGTCTTGGAGGTCCTAACCTTGCAGGGTAATTTGGGCAGGTAGTTCTTTTGATATTCAGTGACTGGTTGATCCTTATTGATATTTTTCTTCGGTTGATTGTGATGTGTTGAACTCCGTCGCTAATTATGTTATACATTGAATATGTGTTGCTTGTAGTTATGTTAATGCAATGCTTATGTGTCGTTTTAGTTACGATGATGTATGTTGTTATTATGTTGTAACACATTAATATCCCACTGAAAAAAAATAAAAATTGGTTGACATAATGGATGGGTAGTTACATATGGTGTCAGAGCGGGTTCAACCCTGTGACTTTGGAATAATTATGCCTTCCATTGTATTAAACACTTGGTTAATAACTTATTGCTAATTAAAATTTAAATTGGCCCTTACGGTAATCGTGATTAGAGGACATCGTGGAGGTAAATGATGTGGTGCTAAGGGAGGAGGTGTGATGCCTCCAGTAGTACCCATGTTGGAGGGGTCTAACCTCCAAGGAGAAGAGCAATTCATTGGACATAAATAGATTGTTGTGGGGGATGTGCTTGTACTGATGAGTTCCTTCCATAGGATGTTATAGGCCTTGATTAACCGACTAAGTAAAGATGAGGCCAGGTCGCCTATGCCCAATGGGGGTTCACAGCGCGCTCTTGCTGGAAGTCATAGCATTCTTGGAGAGATCGAGAAGGTTAAGTTTCTCAAGTTCATGGGTTCCACAGATGGCTCAGCCTCCGAGGCATGGTTGGAGAACATGGCGATGTTATTTTCACTTCACGATTACACCTCCAACATGAAAGGGGAGTGCTTTTCTATGGTGGAAGACGCTCCTACCTCAACTAAACATGGTCTTCGAAGACGTGTTGTGGGAATTGTTCGAGGAACAATTATGGGAGAGGTATTTGTCAAAGGAATTCATCAAGTGCCAACTCAATGATTTCAACACCTGACGACAGGGTGGTCATATGGTGCCCGAGTATGAGGCCCAATTCATGGAGTTTCTTTAGTATGCTTTGCATTTGAACACCGAGAAGATAAAGGTAAACAAGTTTGTGTTCAGACTTAACATCAACATTCATGTGAAGGTGAGGATCCTAATGCCTTAAGAATTGCATGATGCAATCTCGAAGGCCCTCATAGCTGAGAAAGAGCTAACCAACGGGGGTCTAGGTAGGACTCTTGCAAGACCAACTGGATAGGCAACATCTAGTGCGCAACAACATCAAACACCTGCTAGAAAGACATCGGGGTATCGTGACAGCCAAGAGGATCCATGTTCATGATTCCATGATGATTGAATCCTCAGTAGAGGACTCCCTGGAGAGGACCACAACATCAGTAGTGGCGTCGCCCATAGCAGCAACATTTTAGTCCTGTCAGCAAGACAGAGCAGGATCTCAGGCTGGTAGGCCAACAACTTATACTTTGAGGCTAGGAGTACTGGACCAAAGACCGGGTGCTAGACATGTGGAGGGACACATTACTAGTGAGATTGTCCAATTGAGAAGGCCAGAGCGGTCTGATCAACATGACACCCTACAACGATAGAAGATATTGCGTAAAGGATGTAAGTTATATGAAATCTTAGCGCTAAACGAAAAGGGTGATGAAGAAGGATTAGAAAAACTTTCAGTAGTATGAGAGTAGCTGATGTAATTCCAGAAGAGTTACCAGGTTGTCTCCCGAAAGAGAATTGGAGTTTACCATCGACTTGAAACTTGGAACTGAACCGATAGCAAGAACACCTTATTGGATGTCGACACCTGAGTTACAGGAGTTGAGAATGCAAATAAATAATTTGTTGGACCTATGACTTATACATTCAATTGTGTCACCTTGGGGTGTGCCTGTTATTTTCATAAGAAAGAAGGATGGGTCGTGGAGACTCTGTATCGATTATCGTCAATTGAAAAAGAAAACGATAAAGAACAAGTATCTGTTGCCAATAATAGATAGTTTATTTGATCAAATGAAAGGAGCAACAGTGTTTTCAAAGATTGACTTGAGGTCAAGATATCACCATTTGTGAATCAAAGAGGAGGACATTCCTAAAACTACATTCAAGATGAGGTTCGAGCATTATGAGTTTACCATTACACCGTTCAGATTGACAAACGCCCCAGGGATATTCATGAGCTTGATGGATGGGGTGTTCCACAAATACTTAGACAATTTTGTTTAAGTATTCATTGATGACACATTGTTATGTTCTCAGACAATGGAGGAACATGACGAACATTGTGCTTGGTATTATAGTGATTACGTGAAACTATCGAAATGCTCTCGAGGATTCATTACTTATGGCATGTTATATCCAAAGAAGGAATCATTGTGGACCTTCGAAGGTAGAGGCTATTATGGAATATCCTACATCAACAAATGTACCAAGCGTACACAGCTTTTGGGTTTAGCAGGATATTACTGATGGTTTGTCGAAGGTTTTTCAAAGGTAGCAAATCCGATTACAGAATTGCAAAAGAAAAACAACAAGTTGTATGGACCAAGAAGTGTGCAGAAGAATTTCAAAGGCTCAGGGGGATGTTGATGACAACGTCGATATTGAAATTGCCCGACTTGGACAGGGATTTCTTGGTATGAGCAGATGCATCCAAGGAATGTTTAGGAGGATTATTGATGCAAGACGATCGAGTGATCGCTTACATCTCAAGGAAATTAAGAAAGCATGAGGATAACTATGAGACACATGATTTTTAATTATTGGCTATTGTGTATGCCTTAAGAGTGTGGAGACACTATCTGATTGGATGAAAGTTCGAACTAAAAAAATAGATCATTGGGAATGCAACACTTTTTACACATAATGACTTGAACGCACAACATAAGCGTTGATCAAAATTCTTAGCAAATACGATTTGAGATTAAGTACATTAAATGAACGGTGAACCGAGTGGCCGATGCATTGAGTCAGAGACCACCCATATTCTCGCTGATACCTCTTCAGACGAATATTCGAGAAAGGATTCTAACTATGCATTTTGACGATGACTGGTATAAATATGTTAGGGAAAATATCAGACAAGACACCATGATGGTACCAAAGTTTGAAGGTTATACAATGGAGAAAGACGGATTGTTGAGGTACAATGATCGGATTTACGTACCTCCTAACAATGAATTGAGAAGTTTGAACTTAAGGAAATCTCATAGAGAAGTATACATGGCTCATCTAGGAGTCATGAAGATGAGGGCAGACCTTAAGCCCTTATTTTTCTGGAAGGGATGAAGGTGGACATAGTTAGCTACGTGGCAAGGTGTCTAGAATGTCAGCGAGTGAAGGCTGAACATAAACAATTGTCAGGATTACTACAGCTACACATTGTTCCAGAATTGAAAGGGGAGGTCATCTTGATGGAACTCATTGTTGGATTGCCATTGAAGGTAGGGAGGCATGACTTGATTTTCATGGTAGTTGACACTCTGATGAAGAGTGCATATTTTATTCCTATGCGCACGAAATATTGGGCACCAGACATAGCTAGATTTTTTAACATCAAGAATGTGAGACTACGTGGAGTTCCAAAAATGATCATATTCGATAGGAGATCGAGGTTTACAAGACATCTTTTGACCAATTTCCAAGAGGCTTTGGGGACACAATTGAACTTTAGCACAATATCTCACCTTGAGACAGACAGGAAGACAAAAAAAAAAAAAAACAAATTTTGGAAGATAGGTTGTGTATGTATGTGGTGGACCAATAAAAGTGTTGGGAAGATTTCTTGACACTGGTGGAGTGGTGTACAACAAAAAATATAAAGGTACCATTAAGATTGCACCGTTTGAGTTTCTCTACGGGTTAATGTGTCAGATGCCATTGAGATGGGATCAAATTGAGGATAGGGTCCGGCTGGGACCAGAAATGATCCAAGAAATGGAAGAACAATTGAAAATGATAAAAAAAAGTATTAAAGAAGCACAAGATCAGAAGAATAGTTATGCAGATGCGCATCACCTAGACCGCAACTATGAATTTGGCGATCAAGTTTTCTTGTGGGTGAAACCCCACAATATTTTGATTGAGTTCGGAAAGGGTGCTAAGATATCTCCTAGGTTTGTGGGGCCTCTTGAAGTTGTGGAAAGAAAGGAGCTGTGGCCTATCGACTAGCTGTGCCTCATCATTGAAGAATTTTCATGATGTTTTTCTTGTATTTGTTTGTGACATTATGTTAGTGATCCTACACATGAGATTGATTTGAGTTCCTTGCGGTGTTAGACTAGGGTGCACTCATAGTGGAGCCAATCCGCATTCTAGATCATTGCACTCGACAACTACGACATCGAACAGTCGATCAGGTCAAGGTCCAGTGGGACAATTATAGTCCACCCTCAGCTACCTGGGAGGATGCATAAGGAGTGCATGTTTCCACCCAATCGTAGGCACAACCACTCCTAAATGGATTTACCACTGGCCACCCCCTGGCTAGACCATGATGTTATGATAAAGGCTCTTTCTTCTTGCTCCGAGATAGTCAGGGACAAAGGTTACTCTCCTCCTCCCATATTAACTTAGCAAATGGTTTCCTCTGTACCAAGCAAGGGGGTCTATAATGAGTACTTCCACAGTCACTCGTTAGCCCTGTTTATCATATTGGATTGAAAATGCTACCAATATCTTCTTGCACATAGAATGAGCTTGTTTCTCATTTCTCCTTCAAACCCGAGAGATATAAGCACTCTTCCATCTTCTAGATGTTGGTCTCTCCACTCTTCTTCTTCACAGATATTATCTACCCATGATATCCCTTTCTTTATTTCCTTCCTCAACAAGGTTGCATGGGTCTGAATCCCCAAATCATGGCCAGATCAGGAAGCCTTACAGATGGGTACTCTTCCCATCTCCTCATTAACTTTTGAGGATGGATTTTCAACTACTAGCCTGAGTGGTAATTTATTTCTGGGTCAGAGGACTGTTCTGGGTCTGAGAAATTAAATCTAGTAAGGTTTTTGTTTTTTGGGGGTCATATCAACCATTTCTGGTTCCCCTCACCATCTCTCTCATAGCATCATGGTCTATCTTGGAAAACCCCCCATTCAAAAGTTATGCAACACTATCCATTTTAAATTAATAACATAAATACATACATTACCTTTTATAACAAAAAGGTTCATCAACTCCAACATTCACACATGTTTAGTCTACCACAGTTCGTTGGCAAGTTATAGTTATATTTACAAGTTGGGGGAAACATGGGTATAACAATCCCCTCTCCCTTAAAGGAACATCCTCCTCGATGTTATACTTGTCGATGTGCTCTGTATGTACAAAAGTAAAAACAAATGGGTATGCATGTTTCATGGCATCCTCCATTTCCCATGTAGCTCCATCTGGACCAAAGTGTTTCCATTCCAGCTTGACTTGTGCAATGGTTCTTTTTCTGAGTGAGATTTCCTTCATGTCTATTATATATTGTGGTTCTAGTAGGAATTTTTCCTCTAGTTCCACCTGAGTCATAGACCAATCAATTATATGGTTAGAATCATTTACATATTTCTTCAGTAACAAAACATGGAAAACATTATGTTCCTTCATTGTGGGAAGAAGTACTAGTGTATATGCTACAGGTCCCACTCTATCCAAAATTTCAAAGTATCCACAATATTGAGGTGCCATCTTGGCACAAGCTCCCATTCTCAAGGAGGTTTTCCTGGGTCTAACTCTGAGATACACATGATCCCCTTCCTTGAACTCTCCAGGAGTCCTCTTTTTGTCTGCATAGATTTTCTATCTATCCTGCACTAATTTCAGGTTCTGTTTTATCTGGATTACTTGTTGTTACATTTATTTTAGAATATCTGGCCCAATTGTAATTCTGTCTAGTGGGTTATCCCACCTGATTGGAATCTTTCATTGTCTTCCATAGAGGGCCTCGAAAGGGCTCATCTTTAATGACTCTTGATAGCCATTGTTGTAGGAAAATTCTACCAGTGGTAGGTACTCTTCCCACTTCTTAGGATGATGCATTACATGCATCCTTAACATGTCCTCTAACACTTGGTTTACCCTCTCTGTATTTCCATCATTTTTAGGGTGATATGTTGAACTAAATATAAATTTATTTTCAAAACCAGCAAATAGAGATTTCCAAAAGTTTGAAGTAAATTTTGTATCTCGGTCGGATATGATTTCTTTAGGTATGCCATGCAGTCTAAATATTTATTTCATGAAAATACTGGAAATATCTATTTCCTTTCAAATTGAATTGATAGGAATTAAGTGAGCAACCTTGCTCGGTTTGTCGACAACTACCATGATGGCATCATTCTGTTTGGTTGATATTGGTAACCCTGTGATGAAATCCATGGAGATGGTTTCCCATTTCCATTTTGGGATTGGTAGGGGATGCAACAACCCTGCTAGATGTCAGTGCTCTACCTTAACCTCCTGACATTCCATACATTTAGATAAGTAATTAACTATGTTCTTTTTCAGTTCGAGCCAATAAAATAGTTTCCTAGTGGCTGTGATCATCTTCTAATAACTAGGATGACCAATATAGGGTATTTTGTGTAGTTCATCCATTATGAACCTCTTCAAGTCATCACAATTTGGAATATACAATATTCCTTTGTATGTTAGTAGGCCATCATTCAACAATCGGTAACCCTCATACTTCATCCTTGTGGGCTCTTTCTCTAAGTATGATTTCACAGTCTTGAAAAATGCATATGTTTCTTGTGCACTTTTGAATCTCTCTCTGACATCCATTTCATAGGTGCTTACAGCTGCCAAGTGAATCACTTGTAAACTTCTGCTGAGGGAATTAACCACCCTATTTTATTTTCCTTTGATATGTTTGATTTCAAAATAAAACTCACTAAGGAGAGCCATCCATATAGCTTGTCTATCATTGAGTTTTGGTTGATCAAACAGATATCTCAACCCACTATGGTTTGTCATAAGCACAAATATCCTATCTAGGAGGTAATTCCTCCACATTTTTAAATCATGTACTATGGCATCCAATTCTAGATCGTGCGTCACATAATTGATTTCATGGTCATTCAATTTCCTGGATTCGTAGAAAATTACATGTCCTTCTTGCCTAAGGACTCCTCTGAGCCCTTCCTTGCAGAAATCTGTACACACAAATAATTCCTTGTTTGGTTTTGAAATATTCAACAAAGGTGCATTGGTTAGAAGGCATTTCAGCTCTTGGAATCTCTCTTCACATTTTTATGTACAAATGAATGTAACTCCCTTTCTCTGAAGGGAGGTGATTGGGAAACCAATATTGGAAAATCCTTTTATGAACATCCTATAGTATTTTGCTAGGCCCATAAAGGATCTGATATCAAATACATCCTTTGGGGTAAGCCAATACATGATGGCTTTGATCTTGTCAAGATCAATTGCCACTCCTTCTTCAAAAATAACATGGCCTAAGTAATGGACTTGTTTCTGGAAAAATTCACACTTATTAAACTTATCATAGATTTGATGTTCTCTTAGCACTTGGAGCACTAGCTTGAGATGTTCTTCATGCTCTTCCCTATTCTTGGAATAGATTAGGATATCATTAATGAAAACCAATACAAATATGTCCAAGAACTTATTGAGTACATTATTAATTAAGCACATAAAAGTGGTTGGTGCATTGGTAAGCCCAAATGGCACCACCACAAATTCATAGTGACCATATCTTGTCCTAAAGGATATTTTGTGGATGTCTTCATCCTTAATTCAGACCCGATGGTATCCTAACCTCGAGTCAATCTTGGAGAAAATTGTAGCAACCCTTAATTGGTCAAACAAGTCACCAATCCTTGGCAAGGGATACTTATTCTTAATGGTCATCATATTGAGTTGCCTATTGTAAGTTTTAAACCTATGAAGTAAAGCAATGCATATAGATTCTTAAGAAAAACAAAATTTAATCAATGTCTCATACACAGAGTACACAAAGATTTTATACCGGAAACCCTCAATCGGGAAAACCTTTCTTATATTCATTGTATCGAATTTCACCATTCACCATACAATATATACAATGTTTTTAGGTATTCTGTAGATACCAAAACCCTAATCCCTTAATCCAGGATTAATTTATAAAACCGCTAAAAATAGCAAAAACCGTCCAAAAAAATAATTCAGGGCGCTGCCCCAAACACTGCATGTAACTAGGGGGGAGGGGCATACCTGCCCCCCCTGGGACCCCCCCAGGAAAGTGACCAACACACACGACACAAAGAGAACTACTAGAGGGATCGTCAAACGTAGTTGTCGAATCTAACATGCCCACACACACACATGCAAATAATATAACACATACCCAACATTCTCCCACTTGTTGTTTTCTTTGCATCCAGGGGTCTAGGGGATTATATAGTCAACAATCCAGGGTAGTAATGCCCATTGTTACTCTACACCAGGAGAACTTTTCTGTGCTCACAAACTTTGTCAATGAATCTGCAACATTCTTCAAAGTGTCAACCTTTTTCCAACAACACCTTCTTTTCCTCAATCATGTCTCTCACAAAGTGATATTGAACATTAATATGCTTTGTCTTCGAATGATAAGCTGGGTTCTTTTCCAGGAATATTGCACTATGAATGTCACAATATAATCTCATTGCTTGTTGTACCAACCCAATACATGAACACAATCTTTGTAACCATAATGCTTCCTTGCTTGCATGAGTGGATGCCATGTATTCAACTTCTGTAGTTCAGAGTGCTACTACAACTTGTCTTTTTCTCATCCAACTGATTTCGCCTCCAAATAGGTTAAACAAATACCCAATTGTAGATCTTCTGCGATCCAGATCTCCAGCCTAGTTTTCATAAACAAAGCCATGCATGTCCACCACTTTGTCTAATCATGGTTTTCCTTGGTAGCACAATCCATAATTGGTAGTGCTGCACAAATACCTAAAGACCCTCTTTATTGTTGTCCAATGCTCCTTCCCTGGTTTTGACATATACCTGCTCAAAACTCCCACTGCATGGGCAATGTCTAGTCTAGTACAGACCATTGCATACATCAAACTGCCAACTGCACTAGCATATGAAACATGGGACATGTCCTCTTCTTCTTCCTGTGTCTTGGGACACTAATCTGCAGATAACTTTACACCTATAGGAATGGGAACCTTGATCGGTTTACTTCCATGCATATTAAACCTCTGCAATTTCGTCTCAACATATTTTCTTTGATTCAACCAGAGTTTCCTGTTTGCATGATATCTTTTAATCTCCATTCCCATAATGAAGTTAGTAGCACCAAGATATTTCATGTCAAATTTGGAGAATAGTTGCGATTTCAACTCCTTGATAACATCCATGTTATTTCCTACCAAAAACATGTCATCAACATACAACACTACATAAATGAAGTGATTACCAGCCTACTTGGAATATACACAGTGATCAACCCTGCTTCTTACAAATCCCAATCCAAGGATGTATGTGTCACACTTTTGGTACCACATCCTAGGTGATTGCTTCAGACCATATAGTGACTTCTTTAGCTTACAAACCAACTCTTTCTTTCCCTTCACTACAAATCCTTCTAGCTACTTCATGTAGATTTATTCTTCCAGATCCCCATGTAGGAATGTTGTCTTCACATCCATCTGTTCCACTTCAAGATCAAAAGCAACAACAATAGATAAAAGAAATCTAATAGAAGTTAACTTAGCAATAGGAGAAAAAATCTCACCAAAGTCAATTCCCTCTACCTGGGAATAACCTTTTGCTACCATCTGAGCTTTGTATTTCTCCACTTTACCTTATGCATTAAAATTCTTCTTAAACAACCATTTGCTACCAACAGATTTTCTTCCAGCTGGCAAGTCAACTATATCCCATGCCTCATTATTATCCAAGGCATCCATTTCTTCAACCATGGCCTTCTTCTAGAGTTTACTATCCTCTGAATTCACTGCTTCCCTGATAGTTCTGGGATCAT
>JZKD02S1674081.1:405460-427339 GCA_000966675.3 Picea glauca | reverse complement strand
CTTCTTCTAGAGTTTACTATCCTCTGAATTCACTGCTTCCCTGATAGTTCTGGGATCATCATCAGTAATAGATAAAGCAAAATTGGAACGAAAATCAGGTGGACTATACCTTTCTAGTTTCCTTTTATCTCTCAATGAACTCCTCAATACTGGGGTATGTGGTTCATCTTCTTCTTCTTCTTCTTCTTCTTTTGCTTCCTCTTCTTTAGATGATTCAGATTTTACATCATCCAACTCAAGCTCTATTTTCTTAAGTTCGCCTTGCGTTGGTAGGAATTCCTGTTTGGACACATATTTTACCTCTTTGAAAACAACATCTCGACTATAAACAATCTTCTTGGTTTCTAGGTTCCAAAGCTTATAACCTTTCACACCATCTTTATAACCAATAAAGATACACTTTTCAACCTTTTTATCCAGCTTACTCCTATTTTCCTTTGGAGCATGCACATAAGCATCACAACCAAACACTCTAAGATGTTGAAGAGAGTGTTTCTTTCTAGACCATACCTCATGTGCAGTTTTTTCATCCAACTATGATGAAGGTGATCGATTGAATAGGTAACATGATGTACCCACTGCCTTTGCCAAGAATTCTTGTCCTAACCTGGCACCATTGAGCATGCTCCTTGATTTTTCCATCAGTGTCTTGTTCATCCTTTCTGCAACTCCATTCTGCAGAGGAGTGTATGGAGTAGTCTTTTGCCTTGCTATACCACACTTCTTATAGAATTCTTTGAATTCATTTCTGCAGAATTCTCCACCTTTATCTGTTCTCAATACCTTATTTTCTTCTCTGTCTGATTTTCTACTAGAGCCTTAAACTCTTTAAATTTATCAAATACCTTAGATTTCTTTCTAAGGAAATAAATCCATGTGTTCCTTGAAAAATCATCTATGAATGAAACATAATACATAGATTTACCTAGGTATGGAACAGGAATAGGTCCAAACACATCAATGTGTATCAACTCTAAGATCCCCTTTTCTCTTGTAGCACCATATGGGAATATTACTCGATTATGTTTACCATATATGCAATGTTCACAGAAATCAAAATCTAGAGTGCAATTAGACATACCTTCAACCATAGCTTTACTGTGTAGTGTTCGAAGGCCCTTTTCTCAAATATGCCCTAGTCTTTGATGCCACAATATGGTCTTTTTTTCTGGGACAATATTGGTCTTGTCTCCTTCATTTCTCTACTCAGGGAAAATAGAACTGTTACACCCATTAATATAAGTTCTTCCCAACAACTTGTATAGAGTTCCACACCGAACTCCCATCATCAACACCATTTCTCCTCGTACCATCTTGCAAGTGTTCTT
Source organism: Picea glauca (assembly GCA_000966675.3). Lineage (NCBI taxonomy): Eukaryota > Viridiplantae > Streptophyta > Pinopsida > Pinales > Pinaceae > Picea > Picea glauca. Next base: position 426,011 of record JZKD02S1674081.1, on the reverse strand, counting down.
TCCAAATATAGTATCCACTCCTGCATCATCCAACTTTCTTACAAATATTAGGCTCCTGGCAAGTTTTGGAATGTGCAGAACCCCCAAGAGAGTTCTAATCCTTCCATATTTAGAAACAACTTAACCCTTCCACGTCCCATGATTTTGGCTGTCTATTCATCTCCTAGGAATACATCAACACTATCATATTTTTCATATTCAGAGAGCCACTCCCTTTGAGGAGTCATATGGTATGATGCACCCGATTCGATCAACCATACATCATGGTCTGCATGTGTACCTGTAGATGCCAAGTAAACATCACCTCCTCCTTTAGTGGAGGTTTTCTCCTCTGTGGAAGGGGTACTATTAGATCCCTTTGTTTTTTCAACCTTCTTAGACTTTCAATATTTCTTATAATTCCCTGTTTTACAACACTTCTAGAATCTCCTCAAATATTTTCCTCGAGACTTAGATCTACCTGTAGATTTAGGTCTCCCCCCCAAAGGCTTGCCAAGATTCCTGTCTTGGGTATGAACTCTTACAAATAAATCATCTATTCTATGACTATCCATACTTTTCCGCCTCATCTCTTCAGATAACAAGGATGAAACTACATCCTCATACTTCAATGTAGATTGAGTGGTACTACCAATTGCTACAACTAGATTATCCCAAGAGTCTGGAGAAGAACATAACAAAGTAATACACTTATCTTCTTCTGCAAACGTAATATTAACAGAGACAAGTTGACTTACCAGAGTATTAAAGGCATTTAGATGTTCTATCACAGAATCTCCATCTTCCATCCTAATATGATATAGCTTCTTTCGAAGAAACAACTTGTTTACCAGGGACTTTGATTGATACAAATTCCCCAACTTATCCCATAGTTCCTTTGCTGTAGATTCTCTCAAGACATTCAACAACACCAAATCTGCCAGGGAGAGTCAAATAATACTCCTTTCTCTTCTGTCCAACTTCTCCCAATCTTCCTTCGACATACCAGCAAGTGGTGTACTAGTAGTTTGTGTACTAGTAGATTGTGTACCACTAGCCTGTGTGCTAGTAGACGGTGTACTAGTAAGTTGTGTACCAGGATCCAAAACGATCCATTGTTCTTTTTCAACAAGAAGGTCCTCCATATTGATATTCCATAGCTCAAAGTTTTTACCATTGAACTTCTCTATCTCGATTCTAGAGGAGCTCGTCATTCATCTTTCTACACTTGAATAACCATTGCAAAATCTCCCACTAAACCCAGGTTTAGCACACACACAAGATCAACTTGATCTATCAAGATTGAGCCAAACCCTCAGCAACAAAGGCATCCCTCTGAAGACAAAAACGAGCTCTGATACCACTTGTAAGTTTTAAACTTGTGAAGTAAAGCAATGCATATAGATTCTTATGCAAAACAAAATTTAATCAATGGCTCATACACAGAGTACACAGAGATTTTATATTGGAAACCCTCAACCAAGAAAACCTTTTTTATATTCATTATCTCGAATTTCACCATTCACCATACAATATATACAATGTTTTTAGGTATTTCGTAGATACCAAAACTCTAATCCCTTAATCCGAGATTAATTTAGAAAACAGCTAAAAATAGCAAAACCGCCCAAAAACAAATTTAGGGGCACTGCCCCAAACACTGCATGTAACAAGGGTAGGGCATACCTGCCCCCCCCTAGGACCCCCCTTTGAAATCTCTCGGCACACACCAAACAAAGAGCACTAATAGAGGGATTTTCAAATGCAGTTGTTGAATCTGATGCGCCCACACACACACATGAAAAGAATATAACACATACCCAACACCCATAGTCTATGCACAACCTGATTGTGCCATCCTTCATTTTTACAAATAAGGCTGGTGCTCCCCATGGAGACACACTAGGATGAATGTAGCCTCTGTACATAATCTCCTTTAGCTATAGTTTGATCTCAACTAGCTCTGGTGTACTCATTCTATAGGGTGTTCTAGACACTTGCATCGATCCCGGTGCAAGTTCTATTGAAAATTCAATATCTCTTCTTGGAGGTAGACCCGGTACCTCTTCTAGAAACCCATCTCTATACTCTGTTAATATGGGATGGTTATCTAGGCTTGGTTTATTTTTCTCAATAGAGTCCAACACTTGTATTTCATACAAAGGACATCCTTTTCTACAATACTTCTTCACTGGAAGGGATGATATTTGTCTCACTGGGACAAGATTTTGAATCCCTTGTAGGGTTATATTTATACCTTCTTTATCTTCACACTCCAAATTTTTATTGTAACAACCCAACTTGGTTTTATGGGAAGCCAACCAATCCATGCCAATCAGCAGGTCATAAGATCCTAAAGGGAGCATGCTTAGGGTTTCTTGGGTGGGTAATCCATTCATAATGAATTGGCATGACCTATGTTACTTTTCTTATGGTTCCAGTGGCTAGTTGTACCAACCATGATTTAACATGTTTAACTTGTTTCAATTTACATTTCTCAATAGTTTGAGGGGCAACATAAGTCAAATTAGAACTAGGGTCAATTAAAATGGAAACTAGATGGTTGGAAATAATACCTTCCATATCCACCACTGAAGCTTGGTGGTCGGTTTGTTTATTATCCAAGGTTGCGTAAATTTGTGGCATTTTCCTAGCCACATAATTGACTATGGTAGCCTCTTGGGCATTGTAGACCCTCCTATTGTTATGTTTCCTATGTGGGCAGTCCCTCAACAGATGTTCTTCTCCACAACCCCAACATTTCAAGGGTTCTCTCTTTGTGTTATTAATCTTACCTGAGGTTGATCCAAAGGGTTTATTTCCACTATGAGGTGAGAAATTTTGTTGATATACACTTTTAGTAGGAAGGCTCATCTTACAACCTTTCCCATGGTTCTTAAATATTGAGGGTTTAAACCCCTTCTTCTTGAATCCTAAATTACTTTTCTTCTTCTAGTCCTCATGAGTTTCTATCTTATTCTTGAATTTCTCATAGCAATACCTTGCCTTTTGGATAGTGTCTTCTAAAGTATTTGGCTCATCAAACTCAATTTTGTCCTAAAAGGATTGAGGCAGTCCACTAATAAATCGTTGCATTTTCACCTTTTCATCCTTTATGTAGGGCACATACCTTATCAACTCAAGAAATTTGTTGATATATTCATCTATTGTGAGTTGTCCTAAATTGATTTCATAGAATTCCTTGGTCTTCCCATAAAAGTATTTATCTGACATATACTTCTTCTTGAAGTATTTTTCAAATTGTTTCCATGACAAGTCCTTCTCATGGATTCCTTTCACATTCCTAAGTTCCTCCCACCAAATGGATGCCTTCCCATTCATGTTGAAAATGGATATTCGAGCCTTTATGTTTTCAGAGTAGTCATGGAATCTAAAGTACTTCTTCAAGACAATAAGCCAAACTTATGCTTCTTCCCCCTTCTTAACATCTCCATCGAAGGTGGGTGGTTTGGATTTCTTAAATTCTTCAGGGTCATGACTCTTGGAATGTTTCATCTTCTTTCTTATCTTTTGGGAATGTGAACTAGTTTTTATACTAGAATATCCCTTAGAGTTGTCAGCTTCCTCACCTAAGGATTCTTCTAATGAGTGTCTCTTGGATCCATGTTGGGCCTTCTTTGAGGTGCTTCTCCATGTGTGGCCACTTTTAGGACCATGCTTTCATATCTCAGGTGGACTTTGAGTTTTATTAGTATGATGTATGTCCACATGATTGGTTGTTGGTCCATGTTGCAATTGCCTTTGTAAATATGATAAGATTTTTAGTAGGACTACATTAATTTTGGTTCAATTTTCCTACTCATTTGTCAGCCTTACAACTCTGTAATTCTACCATGAGGATTCTTACGGTTTCAACCAAATCTGGAGGGGTTTCCACCACCCTCCTTTCATCTAATTCTTCCTCTCTATTGTGGGATATTTCCCCCAATTCGTGGTGTGTGACCATTCTTTATATTGTAGTTTTCTTGTGGTCCATTGACTGCTTGAGTGCTGATAAAACTTTTTTCTGTTAGTTAACAATACACTAGTTTATGAACAACACACAATTCATATTTTGCAAAATATATAACAATATTGGAAAGATTCATTCCTCTCTTTAGTAGAGGTTTAAATAATCTTCTTAAGAAATGGGTAAGATAGGGTGCCGCCCCTAAAAGTCTTCAAATAATTTTTTTATGTGGCTTGTTCATGAGCCCAAGAAGGGAAAGTTTTGTTTCCTTCTTTGATACCAATTTGTAACACACCCAATCCATAAGTATAATTTCTAAGGATGGGACATCAAATGTTTTCTTACTTTAATCGTCTCAAATCTTCTTTTTGAGGTCTCCATCCTCTTCTACTCAATCGTAGATTTCCAATTACTGCTATCAAGCTCAAATCCGAGCTCTGTATTGCAAGTTATGGCCTCTCGAAGTTCTTTAGGTGTTATTAGTCAAGGGCCACATGGATCCATCTCATTCATACCATCCCCAAGATTCTTGAAGTCCCGAAGATTCCCTAATGTTCCTATATCCATGGTGGAAGTCCATCCACTGTCCAATCCAACGACAAGACTTAATCTTTTTTTAACACATAAAATTGAGGGGATTTCGACGTTTGGTGCTTCAGCGTTGAACGCCCCTTTTTCCTTTTTTCACGTAGGTCCTCCAGAGGCCCAAATTCCCAAACTCTCGAAGGATCCTGAAATCTCACCACGTGGCTTCGACCTTTGGTCCATTTTGGCTTATCTACGACACTACACTCTAAGCCTTCGGAGTTCTAAAGTATTGGACTCCTGAAGGGTCCACCCTTACATGTGGTGACATATTAAACATGAAGGTAAGGACATGTGGGTCTCGACTACACCACCTACCAAATGGACCAAGCAAGTATGTGCTAGGGGGGTGACATGTGCCAAGGAAGATATGACACATGGTGATCTGGATTTTATGAGCAGAACAAAATGAATACAGATTATTAAAAGGTGCTTAACACAAAATAATAGAGGTACAATAAAGTTGGTTTTCTATTCAATAAGGAAATAAGCTGAAACTGTAAAATGCAGCGGAAATAAGCTTGCTAGAATGGTGGCGACTTATCTCTGAGAAGAGATGTGACAACTGCACTCATTCAAAAGAAGATGATTATAATGAGTCTCTGAAGGCATTTTTAAAATAAACAAGAATTCCAAAAACCCTAGACATCCAAAAACCTAACCCTAGGAGATGAAGCGCCAAAAGTCATGTGGGCCCCGTTTGGGTAAGTTTGTACATCAACTTCCCGGGGTTGTAACTTTTGCATACGATCTTCGTTTTAGGCATGTGATAGCCCGTTGTAAAGGTATCATCAAGGAGATTCATTTTGGGGGTTCAATCATGCCTTTGAAAATATTTGAGAAGCTCGATCCTGAAAAACCTTCATTTAGGCACTCAAAATGGCCCCGAAAGTTAAAACTACTAAAAATAGTAAATTGCCAAAATTGTCAGAAAATTGTTTTGAGCTAGTTGGAAAAGGTGGGTGGCTACCAATATCCACCTGGATCAATCCTCCCTCCTTAGGAAGTAATGGTATCCATTGCGTTGAGTTCCCCCATCAGATGAGGAAATTTCTGTTGAAATTGGCCCCAGGTGAGCCACTTGCCTTGGTGCAGGAGATGCCCTCCTTTGACGACTCGATAAAGATGGATCCTTTGCTATCGAGTTCCCTTGATATGTGTGTCCAAAATTTGATCATTGGATTCCTGTTGTATGCAGTCAGGGTTGAGCTCTGTTGGTTTCAACTGCTCTGCTACACCTGAGGTGTCCAATAATGGTGGGAAATAAGGGCGAAGGAGATCCACATTAAAGATTGGGTGCAGGCCAAGGAAAGGAGGAATGTTGAGCTCAAAAGAATTATCTCCCATAGCCTTGGTGATGGTGTACGTACGATAACAGAGTGGGTGAAGCTTCTAATGGGGTCCTGTAAGGCATTCTTTCTACAAGTGCCACCAAAATTTTTTGCCCACCTTAAACTTATGTGGCACCCGATGTTGATCATGGCGCTGCTTGTACTTGTCATTGGACTTCTGTAGGATATCCTGAACCTGTTGAAAGATGTGTTGGATCCTCTCAATGAATCGGGTGTCTTTCTTAGCTTCAGTTGGAGCAGGAGATGAGTCGGTCGAGGTGACCTCCAAGGGAAGTGCAACATCTATGGGATCCAATGGTTGGAATCCCAACCCCACCTGAAAGTGGCTATGGCTGGTTGAGCTATGCAGGACTCGGTTGTAGCTATGTTGGACATAGGGAAGGCTCTCATCCCATGTGCGAGGGTGATTTGAATTATACATGCGAAGGATATGCACAATCATTCGATTAACGACCTCGGTTTGGCCATCTATCTTGGGGTGGAAGGTTGTGGATTTGGTGAGCTTGGTGTCCAGCAGTGACCAAAGTCTCAACCAGAATGTGCTGAGAAATTGATTGTCCCGATCTGATACAATGGTTTGTGGGATTCCAAAATGTACCCAGACTCGTTCAAAGAAGAGCTTGGTAGTGGCCTCTACTCTGATTTTCTTCTTGCAGGCAACCAGAATCGCCATCTTAGAAAAGCAATCAAAAACCACAAAAACACAGTCATTTCCCCGCTTGGTGGATGGGAGGCCCAACATGTAGTCCATTGAGATGGATTCCCATGGCCTGTCAGGAGTAGGAAGAGGGGTGTATAGGCCCTGTTTCTTAGTGGTCGATTTGGAAATAGTGCAGGTAGTGCAGGACCTGATATACTTGTTAACATCTTGTCGAAGTTTTGGCCAGTAGAAATGTTTATGTAGCATCGCCACTATCTTTTCGATGTTGAAGTTTCCTGCCACCTGACTATAGTGAGCTTCCTAGATCAGCTTCACTCACTCTCTTGATGGAACAGAGATATGGCCCAGACGACACAACAACCCATCCCGAAGATGGAAATTATCGACAACTATGTTTGCACCCAACATTTGGTAGGTGGTGGCAAATTCCAGGTCTGTCTCATAGAGTTGGGGCCATCCAGAGGTCTCATGGCCATAGGAGTCTATATTTTAAGCTCATTGAGTGTGGTTGGGGATGGCTAGTCATGGATGACTTGGATCTTGGCTAGATCCACATGTATGCCATGCTGATCAATTATGTAGTCAAGGTAATGAACCCTGTCCATGCTGAAGGAGCATTTTTCAAAGTTGGAATATAGCTTGTGTTGTTGCAGGGTGTGCAAAATCTGTTGAATATGCTGCAAGTGTTCAACCCAAGTATTGTTGTAGATGAGAATTTCATCCAGATACACCACTACAAAAATTATTGGTGAATGGTCACAGGATATCATCCATCATCCTCATGAAAGTGGCTAGAGCATTTGTCAAACCAAAGGGCATGACCGACCATTCAAAAAGGCCTTCCTTTGACTTGAAGGTGGTTTTCCATACATCTGTTTGTTCTATCGGAACCTGGTGGTAGTCAGAATTCATATCAATCTTACTGAAGTATTTGGCCCCCATGAGTTGATCAAGGAGGTCGTCGATTCGGGAAATCGGGTACTAGTTTCTGACTGTGATTTTATTCAGAGCCCTATAATCAATGCAGAGTTGCCAAGTTCCATATTTCTTCTGTACCAACATGATTGGGCTCTCGCAAGGTGATGATATGGGATGGATGTGCCCCTTGTGGAGCAGTTCTTGGATCGGTTGCTTGATCTCCTCATTCTCTAATAAAGAGTGACGATAGACTGGCCCATTGGGTAGCGGTGCATCAGGGGTCATATTGATGGGGTTCTTGACCTGAAAGTGTAGAGGTACCCTAGTAGGTGAGGAGAAGATATCTGAGTATTCTTCCATGACCTTATATACTTGCTTCTACTGTGTGGAGAGGCTGGCCGCAGAGACCTTGGATGTGGCTGTGATATTTCACTTATTCTGAGAGAGAATCACGAAGAAGACAAAATTCCCCATCTAAGAGATGTCCTTCCTGCATGGCTTAGCAAAGATCAAGGAAATAACACTAGGTGGGACTGCCTTAGGTATCATGTACAATTTTATGTTCAAAGTAATAATAACACTACGAGGCCTAGACTCATATACAACATGACGTTTCCATAAATAAGTTTGGCCCAAAAGAACATCACAAACTTCGAGAGGAGAAACATCACACAATACCTTGTCTTTGAAGGGCTTGATATCGTACAACAGTCAACACTATTGGCTGACGTGGAGATCACTTCCTTGGTAGAGCCATCCAATGGTGTAGGGTTGTGGGTGTGGTGTTGTCAGCAGGTCTAGCTAGTTGATGCCCTCTACTGAGATGAGGTTCTTCTAGCTATCGCTATCCACGATGAAGTGCAGTGGGGTGCCTTTTACCCACATCTGTGAATGGAAGAGGCGTTCTCCTTCTTCTGGCTCATCTGGTTCACCAGGCTAGAGCTTGGTGGTAGCAACGGTGGCACTGGGTTCCGCATCAATGCTCCTTCTTCCTCTTTCTAGTTCTGGCTCAGAGTCTGAAACCGAATCTGATTCAGAGGCTTTCACTTCAGCCACCAATGATTGCTTTGGGCAGCAATCAACAGTGTTATGCCAAGGGATCTTATGGAAGTCGCACCACTTCCCGATATCTTTCTTTATCTTTTCAGTGTCCTTCTTTGCTTGTGTCTTAGACTGGTTTTCCTGATATTGTCCATATTTGATATGTCCTTTCTTCTATGGGTTGGGTCCACCTTTTCTTGGATTTTGTTGTGAGGGGTTCCCAGGCCCAAACTGTCATGTCTTTTATTTGAGTTTTTGCTCGATTTTGATGGCATATTGGTAGGTCACGCCCAAGGATGAGATGTCCAAAAATTCCATTTTGGTCTGGATGTATCTATGTAGAGCATCACGATACTTGAGCACCAGATGTCGCTCTGAATCTTTGATACCCAGCTTGGTGTGCAAGGTATGAAATATATTCATGAAATCTGGCACTGCTTGGTCTCTTTCTTGCCGCAGTGTGGTCCATTTGGTATACAAGTTGTCATAACTTCCATCAGGGTAGTTTTTTTCCTTAATAACATCCCTGAAGGAATCCCAAGTGGTCGTGACTGTAAATAATGAGGGTTCCTTTGTTTCCTTTTTCTCACAGAAAGTTTCCCACCAATCTTAGACATGGGGAATGGCTTTGAGGAGTCCAAAAGTAATCTTTTCTCTATTCAAAAAGTTATGGACAAAAAAATACCCTTCTAGTAGATTCAACCACTTTTCTACAGCATCCCCGTCTATATGACCTTCAAATATAGGAATATCAAAGTTTGTTTGTACCTTGAAGGGGGCGACGCCTCTGCTCGAAGAATATGCATCGCCTGTTTGTAGCTGCCGAAGGATTTGCATGAAACTATCCATCATCTCATTCCTTTGTTGCGTGAGGGATTCCTCAATCAATAGTTTGAAAGGATCTCCTATCCTATCATCTTTCATTTCTCCTACCATGAGAGGTTGCTTGGGTGTGCGATATATTTTGTCCTCAAGAGAAACAAGCTCGAGACCCAACTCTTTGTACTCCGACCTCATTGGGGACATGCATTAAGACGATAAGGAGACGACTGCTCTAATACCACTGATCCATATTTTATGAGCAGAACGAAATGAATACAGATTATTAACAATTTATTAACACAAAATAACATAGGTACAATAAAACTAGTTTTCTATTCAATAAGGAAATAAGCTGAAACTGTAAAATGCAGTGGAAACAAACTTTCTAGAATGGTGGCGGCTTATTTATGAGAAGAGATGTGATAGCTGCGCTCATTCACAAGAAGATGATTGCAATGAGGCTCTGAAGGCCTTTTTACAATAAAAAAGAATTTCAAAAACCCTAGACATCCAAAAACCTAACCCTAGGAGATGAAATGCCAAAAGTCATGTGGGCCTCGTTTGGGTAAGTTAGTACACCAACTTCTCGGGGTTGTAACTTTTGCATACGATCTTTGTTTTAGGCATTGGATATCCCGTTGGAAAGGTATCATTGAGGAGATTCATTTTGGGGGCACAATAATTATTTTGAATATGATTTAGAAGCTCGATCCCGAAAAACCTTCATTTAGGCCCTCAAAATGGCCCTGGAAGTTAAAACTGCTAAAAATTGTAATTTGCCAAAATTGTCAGAAAACTGTTTTGAGCCAGTTGGAAAAGGTGGGTGGCCACTGATATCCACTTGGATCATGTGGTACCTTCAGTGGGTGACAAATGTCACATTTTAAATGGGTACATAGGGTCTACGAAACGTATGATTCTAGGTGACACGTGCACATCAAACATGGGTCCACATCACCCTAGGTGATGTTAGCATGCCACGTCACTCTAGACTGATATCCTTCCTATGCTCTTAGATCTAATGGTCGAGAAGAGTTCATGTAAATCCTTTGATCTGTGGCCTCCATTACTTTGTAACTTCGGCGATTGAGGAATCTGCTGTCGGACTTCCTCCTTGCTCCCAGAGTGGTCAGCGTCGGGTTGACCACGGTCTAGATCTAATGGTTGGGGACAACCTTGCAACATCCTAAGATTGAGGGCTCACATGACTTCATGAGTTCGACGTTCAAGGGTTTCTTCTCTCTTACCACCCCTTTACTCCTAGATTGGTCAACATCGTACTGACCGCAACATGTTTCTAATGCCTAGGGGGGATCTTGAAGTATCCCTAGATCTATGGTTCATGTTAATTTGTAGCTCTGACATTCAGGGGTTTCGGTTTTATGATAGCTCCACTCTCCCAAAGTGGGACTTTGTCAAAGTGTTGTATGCGAGTCGCTCTACTGGTTGATCAGATGGGTAAGAAGGGTTCTCGACAGATTCCCCATATCCATGGCTCACATAGATTCTAAACTCCAGTGTTCATGAAATTTGGGGCTATGATGCCTTTGTTCTCCCAGAATGGTCAACGTTGGACTTACCTTAACATAGATAGAATGGCCAGGGAGAGTCTCGAATAACCTTGGATCTACGGCTCGTGTTAATTCATGCTTGGTTGATGGGTCAAGGTTTAATGATGGAATATGTCCATATGTCACGGTTAGGGTCACCGCCACATGTCAGTCTACCTCATGGGTAACCATAGCAACAATTTTCCTTCGGTTGGTTTGAAAGTGGTAAGTCCATGACACCCCAGAGCTACGAAATCTTGGAGTTCCAAACTAGAAATATTAGCTCCTTTTGGGCCTAGCATAGGTTTCTCAGACCTTAGTCATATGGAATATCAAATAATTCTCGTGGGCTACACACTTATCTCTTAGCCATGAATTGGTTAAGGCCATGGACATGAGCCCTAGGTCACACAGGTGAATGGTCTGAAGGAGGCACCCTTCTTCCATAGAGTTTGAACTCAGTATTCCTGTGAAGGTAAATTCAAGAGGTCAATAGGACTTAAGCATTCCAGTTAACCCTACCTCGAATTTCTTACATACTCACATCCCATAGCTCTCTAGCTGCTAAACTAAGGCAAACAAAAGACCATTCAAAAGCATGGGTTCATGGGAAAACAATAAATATTTCTACCTTAATCATTCAATCCATAATTTATCTATACACATGTATATTCAATCATATTTTCCATTCCAATACAAAAAGTATGAAAATTCTTATTAGAAACTATAAATCATGAAGCGATTGTTGAAAGGGGTTCCTGTTTCCACCCAATCATAGGCACAACCACTCATGAATGGATTTACCACTGGCGACCCCCTAACTAGACCATGATGCTTTGAGAGAGGCTCATTCTTCTTTCACCCATGTTCTCATAACACATCATCATATGTGACATCATCCTACCATGTCACTCCGGGAGACTGTTCTTTGAGATATCATAATATCAATGAATCCAAGAAGTGTCGAAGTGTCGAAATAACGAAGGTCCAAAAAAATGAAGTATCGAAATTTTGGAGATTAAAGGATAAGTAAGGACTAATAAAGTTTGATCAAGGGTAAGTAATCACTTCGCTACTCCAGCCTTCGAGATTATTTCAACTTTCTCTATTCAATATCCCCAAATTCTTGAAGTGTCAAAGTACTTATTCTTTCTAATCCAAGCAATTATGATAATTAAATGTGATTAGGGTACGATATTCATATAAAGGTTTCTGTCATCAGGTAATAAATTTACCACCTTTTATCATTATTACCTTGTTGTTCGAATAAGAGATATTAAATGTATAATTAATGGAATGTTTAATTATGATTTGATAAAATATTTGAACTCTGTCTCATTAATGTATTCACATTCAAAATTCTATCTCATCTCTACATTCACATTCGCAAGCTTTGTTTTTCTTATAGGAGTGAAAATTATTAGAAGGAAGTCATGGCGCCTTGTAGGGAGTGAAAATGCAGGTCCAAGACCAATATGAAGAGGAACCAAACTATTGTCAGAAAAATCGGTAGGTGCAGACACTAACAGATCTCCCTAGATCCACCTGGATCTAGAACAAAACAGGACAAGACACGACTCTTTCCCTAAGTTGTAGTAATTGAATCTACTAAAGAGAAGGAATAAGTGACATACCTTGATATCGCTTCCTTGGGTCTCTGTTGTTCCCACTTCACTTCGGTGCTCTCATGAAGTCAAGTCCAAGACAACACAAACCAACCTAAGTGAAGATAGCAAAGTATATTCAATGTCAACGTATGCATATGATCAAGGAGTTACACAATAAAGTAAGAGTGACTTTATGGTAAAGGGACATGCCACTGTATCATATTAATTGAAAGTAGAAGATACAACCTGATCGCCTTGATGTTGCCATATTCCTTTCAGTGACCCTTGGTTCCAACACACACACTTTCTCTGTACTTACATGAAGAAGATCCAATTCCTCTTGATAGACCAAATAGAGTCTTCAAGCTTTTGTCCAAGCAGGGTTCTTCACACAATTCTTTCACCAATTCTTCATTCAATCTTGCTTAACCCTTTCCATGAGAAACCTTTCAATATATAGAAGAAGGAGAGATGGTTACATGAATGAGGATGATCCCATCAAATCTGAAAAGTTAGTAGAATGAAAACCATGCGAATGCCAACTCAGTTTTTAGAAAATTCTCTTCTAGAACCCTTGAGACCTCTTCTCCTTTCCAAGCTTAAAAATAGGTTCGCACCCTATATATGGAGAAAATTGTGAGAAGTTCACACCCTAAGTGTGGGTGTCCTACGAGAATGAATGATTCTCGCACCCTAGACCATAGGCAGCCTGCGAACTCATCTTAAAAATATGTTTATGGAAGAAGATAGGAGCCACTTTTCTCAAGCAAAAGGTCTTTGTTGGGAGCCTGAATACATCACTATTGAGACATCACTAGAGTAACCAAAATCATGTGTAACAGAATGCCCCCCAAAGTATGAGGCCAGAACTTGTGATAGTCGAAATACTTTGTAAATTTTGTGTGCGTTCCAGAAACCAGGAGCGCACCTAATCAAAAACCTGCAAACAACCAAGCATCTATAGAATATAATACCAGTTCTAAGGTAGGCATTCACATACTCAGATCACAGATGGATGACATCATGAATGTAGGTCATGGCCACCAATCATACACCGTGGATCTATACTGTCAAAATACTACATAGCCACTAGGAATACACTATGGATCTATGCGAGAAGACTTAAATTAAGACGACATATCCACATGACATACAAAGTGGATCTATGTGCTAATGCAAATCAGACATACTCCGTCATGGTCTAGATCAAAAAGATGAGACCCAGGGTCTTCAATCCTGTCACCTGAAAGTACGAATCTAGCCATGCGATTACATGTGTTGAAGTCAAACATGGTAGAAACCAATTGATTACTGGTCATTGATGAAACTGTTATCAAGTGCGAGGGAAATCACCATTAATGTCAATGACTCCCAAGGTACACTAGTACAATCCAACGAATGTGAATAAATGACTTGAGGTTGAACACTCGGCAGAACCTCTCGATCAGGGGTCAATAATGAAAACCCACTGTCAAAAGCGAGGAAACATGCCATTGAGGCATGCAAGTTCCAAGGTACCAGATGATTTCTAAGAATTATTTCCAGATAATGAGTTGGAGTCAACAGAACAAGACTCGTCACAGGAGGGCCTTGATGTATCCCCCATCAATGACACGAAATAAGTAACAGATTTTGAGGGTCAAACAAAGTATGAATATAGGTTGAAATGGACACAGGGAAGGTCAACATAGTAAGAATGAACAAATGCAGATGGCCAAATCAATAGAGGGCTTGGATGAACTTCTCTTGAACATATGAATGACACGACCAAGGACTCGGCAACACTAACTCAAAGATGACCCAGGAGATGACTTTGTAGCAAGTCGAATGAGAGACAAATGGATTTCCCAAACTGGCTTCAAATGATGAATAGGGGGTGTCATGTTCAAGAGCGACGCTTACTTCTATTAATATGAATACGAAAACCTACCCCTTTCCCAAAATTTCCTCCACCATTTCAGGTGAGTACCTCTTTATTTTTATGCAATATTGAGGAGGATAACATATGCTTGTTGATGTAATCTCATCCTTCAGACGAGTCCCTCAGAGTATATTTAACGAACCCTAGAAAGGAGTGGCTCGGTCCCGTTGCGGGTCTTTCGATGTTTGTTTAACAAGTCCAAAGATAGAAAACTCAGGGGTTTTTCATGTTTTGAGATTTTGGAAAACTCTTAAAGAGAACTCTCTCAGTTCCTTTTTCATAAAATAGTTCGATAGGACCGAAAAAGTGATAAACTATCGCCCATTGAACGTTTCGTTTAGATACTTTTATGAGCATGAACAGAACAAGGTCGCTCAGCCATCTTTTCATTTTTATGGAGTGCGAAAAGAGATTAAAGGATACTCCTTTGCATTCGTCATTTTTGTGTGACCATGACGAGTACGAAAAGATGAGAAAAGTATACTCGGTTATGTTCTCATGTATTTTTGAGTGTGAGAACGAATGAAGACTGAGCTCAAGGTTATTCTAAAAACCCTAAAAACCAATCATACATGCGACAAAAAGAAAAAACATCCATACTCCTTCATGTGGACTTCAAAGTTGCTATATCTGCAAAAAATCAAACTCATAGGACTATTAGGCATTAGGTTTTATAGACAAAACAATATAAAAATCAACAAAAATGGTAAAAAGTGAATAAATATGGGTAAAAAGGGCTTTTACCATTTTCATTGTGATTTTGCCAAAAAATTTGCCCAATGCACCTCATTTTCCCCCAAATTTTGTTGCTCGATCGCGAGAGGCACAAGCGACGATTTGGCGAATCGTCTCTGCCAACGAGGTAAGCTCTTGATCTTCTACCTTTTGCATGGTTTATTTTTAGTTTTCATTGACAATTTTCAGGGTTTTAGGTCCATTTTGGGGCCATAACTTGCACCCAAACATTCTCGCATGCTGGCCATGCGGGACCTACGAGAATCTAGGATTATCGCAGGCGGCCTTAAGGGCACCTGCGAGAATCTTGCACTGTTCTAAAGGGGCACCTGCAAGGGCCAAAAAATGAAATTTAAATTTGATTTTTGCTTAATAAAAAATGTTCCAAGTTTTGAAAAAAGTTGTTGACCCTTCTCTTATGATTCTTGTGCAGGTATTTGACCATCATAATGTTGGAGTGGCGAGAAAGAGAACATGAGGAGGAGGATTCCATTGCCGGGAATGACTCGGGTACTGTCGCTGCCCTCCGAGATTGTGGGCTCTTGAAATTCTTCAGGATTCCGGGCATGAGGGCCCAACTCAGATTGTTGGAATACCTGGCTCATATGTGGGATGTGGACCAACAATATTTTCACGTGGGAGTCCACACATTGACCTTAGATATCAAGGATATCTACCTTCTAATAGGGTTATCACAGTGTGGGTACCACGCTAGCTTGACCGGTGGCCGAGGTGGCTAACTCCCTATGAGTGAGTATTGTCGCCAATACTGTGTTCCTGAGGCAGAACGAAGCAAGGGAATGGTTGTTATTTGGGGGGTCCAAGACTTGACCCTGCGAACCATTTTTTTCACTATAGCACGCATGGCTAGGAGTGCGGCTCCACACATGGCAGTCTAGAGCTACTTCCAATATGCCATAGAGTGTACAGAGCCTCAAGCATTCAACTGGTCGGATGCAGTTCTCCACAGTATGAAGAGGCAATTGACGAAGTGCAGAAGGGGCAACTTGAAGCAGTTTGGGTACAAATCACTTTTGGTGTCCTTCTTCCTCGAGAGGGTCCCATTGCTGAGATTACAAGTTGACTAGGGTTTACCGGCCCCACAGGATCCGAGGATGTTGAGGTGGTGCACCCTCATGGCTCATCATGTAGTTGGTCCTATAATCAAGTACAATGATTCATTTTTCAACTGGTTAAGGCCCCAGATGCTGATGATTGACGACTACACATATGTTGGTTTGGATTTTCGAGGGGATCCAGATTTGGCCCTACCTGAGAATGCTCGGGGGGGTGATTTAGGTAAGAAGTACACAATTTTTTCTTTTTAAATGTTTTTGTAATTTTCATCATCTAAAATGTTTTTATGTTTGTTCAAGAACTAATCAAAAAATCTATTTTTGATGACATAGATGTGGGGCCATATCGACCTCCAAAAATGTCTCCTATTCAATGGCGAGGAGAGGCAGCTTGAGTGGCACGATGGGATGCTGAGGACTATGAGGCAGTGGAGCAGAACTTGGAGGGGTTGACCGCTAACATCCCAGATATGGCTACTGGGGAGATCCCTAGACGTTATCAGTGCCATACTATGGGCGTGTCAGATTCTATTAGTCGACTGCTTCGTAGGGTGGCCCAGGAAGTCGTGTGTTATCGTGAGCGTCACCCATGATGCTATTTTGTAGAAGGTATGAGCTTCACATTTTGATATTTTGGTCCTTGGACAAAAAAAATTTGTAAAAACTTTTAATCGTTATATACATATATACAATTTCTATCGGCTTATCTTGTGTTGTGTGATACATGTGATGTGATTGGTTTATAAATGGCCCAAATGTCTGTCTAATACATAGTTAGCTAATGCATCAGTGAATGTATTTAGACATCTAGGAATGTGTTGATACTCAATATAATCAAAATAAAGTTCCAAGAGGCGAATTCATAAATATACCTCTAATAAAGTAGGACTTCGAATAGCATAGATATTACTTAGCTATAGTACTACTAGCTACGAATCGAGTCGTACAACCAGGTGGAGGATACCAAGTGAAATAGCATCAATCAAAAATTCGATGATGGCGCTATATTCTGCAATATTGTTGGTTGCATGGCCGAGACACACACCTCGTAGAGTGATAAGTTCATTTGCAGGGGTGTAAATTTCCCAAGCAGTAGAAGCAAGGTTCTGAGTACTATGGCTAGCACTGTCAACGAAGCCAATGTGGGGTAGTGAAGACTCTGACATCTAGAAACCAAGCACAATGTAATATAAGTGGTCAAGGGCAGAGAACAAAGAACGAAAAAACACATACTACAGTAACACACAAAAAGTATGGTACAATAAAATACAAGCACTCATGCACAGGTGATCTTAGGCATAGTACTTCTTTATGTACAACCCATTTCTGGGTTCACTCAAAGGGATATCGTCGTAGTCCACTAAATCGTAATCACCTTTCTCCAAAACTCATTTAACGATATAAGGACCTCGCCACATAGCTTTGAATTTTCCTGCTCCTAGCATATCCCGATCTTGTTCGTAAAGGAGAACCATATCACCTTCAAAGAAAATGTGAGGCTTGACATGTTTGTCATATTGGGCCTTGACACGTTTCTTCTGGGCTTCTGTGACTAGGTTGGTGTCGTGACGAGTTTCATCTAATCGTATGAGATACAACAGACGTTCTTCTTCGATAGAAGTGTTTGGGAGGAGTTCGACCGCTAGTTTTAGGGAGGGTATCTCACATTCAATCGACAGGATGGCTTCTAGACCATAGACTAACTGGAATGGTGTAAAATCAGTATCAGACTTAACGGATGTTTGGTAAGCCCACAATGTTGAAAACAACATCATGTGCCAACTCGTTTTGTGAATCCCTATCATTCGTTGAAGCATGGTAATGAGGACTTTGTTAATTGCTTCGACTTGGCCATTAGCTTGTGGGTAATAGGGTGTTTAGTTTTCATGGCAAAGACCCAACTTTCCAGTGAGTTCAGACATCATGAATTTTCTAAAGTGGCTACTGTGATCAATGACGATATCCTAAGGAACACCAAAATGAGCTATGATGTGATTGAATATGAATAATGTTGCAGTCTTTCTGGTGTTGTCAAATGTCGGCATCGCCTCATCCCATTTCGTAAAATAATTTACGGCTAAAATAATGTATCCATGCCCCCCGACTGAGTGAGGGTGACATGTCATGAAATCAATACCCCATTTCACAAAAGGACCAACGGAGACCACAGGGTGAAGAGGAGCAGGATGTTACCGTATTTTATTGTTGTAGGTCTGGCAAGCGTGACATTTTTGGACGACAATTATACAATCATTAAATAAAGAAGGCCAAAAATACCCTACTCGCAAGATCTTCTGGGTAGTAGCATACCCAGATATATGACCACCACAGGCTCCAGAATGGCAGTCATTTAGCGATTTCTCAGCTTCATCAAATGTGAGGCAGCATCGAAAAATAGAGTCAATCCCACGACGATAAAGAGTATCACCGAGGATAATATACTTATAGGCTTTGTAGCATATTCGACGGCGGTCAATACTAGAAAAATTGGGCCAGAAAGTCTGGGTTTGGAGATATATGATGATATATCCATACCAAAGATCATCGGAACTAATCAGGAAAAGGGATTCATCTGGTAATGAATAGGCTGCTACATTTTCTGTCTTAGAGTAGGGAAAGTCGCATATCAACTCGGAAAATACTAAGGATTTCTTGGACTTAGTGATTTTGAACTCTAAGTCGAACTCTTGGAGTATCATGATCCATTTGGAGTATTTTCCCCTTAGCAGTTGACGTGTAAGAATGTGTTGCATAGGGTTGCAATTAGAAATTATCATAGTCTTGCGAGAGAGGATATAGTGACGGAAACGTTGAACTTCTTGGACGGCTACCAAGGCTAGTTTTTCAACATGTAAATACTTGGTTTCGGTAGGCATAAGACTTCGACTCAAGTAATAGATGACATTTTGGTCATGAGAATCATCCTCCTGGATGAGAACCATAGCGATGTTGTAGTCCGAGGCTACAAGGTAGAGGAAATAATCACGTTTGTAATTAGGTGGGAAGAGAAGTGGGGTACGTGTCAGAGACAGTTTCAAAGGTTTGAAAGCTTTGTTGGCAGTCGTATCCCAAATGAACTCAGACCCTTTCTTGAGTAGTCACATAAATACAAGAGTTAGTTCGGCATAGTTCGGGATGAAACGATGAAGAAAGTTTTCCTTCCCTTGCAAACTTTGTAACTGGCGAAGCGAAGAAGGAGGAGGGAGATTGAGAATCACCTCGACCTTCAAAGGATCTACTCTGATCCCTTGACGTGAAACAATAAAGCCTAGAAGTCAGCCAGATTCGACACAGAAAACATATCTGTGGGGATTCAAGCATATATGGTAAAATCGACATCAAAGGAAAATGGCACGGAAGTGTATGGGATGATCTACACGGAGCATGGAATGAGCGGGTAAGTCATCGAGATATCGCTGCATGATGTGCTTGATATCATGGAAGGCGTAAGACATAGCACGCTGAAAAGTTGCACCAACATTTTTTAAACTGAAGGGAAGTTTCCGATAGGAAAAAGTGCCCCAAGGACAAATAAAAGTGGTTTTTTGTTGGTCCGTGGGAATGATATTGATTTGATTATATCTGGAGAAACCATCCATCAGAGAGAAAATTTCACTGTCGGCGCAATCGTCGACGATCTGGCCGACGAAGGGGGTAGGAAAGTTGTCTTTAGGACATGCTTTTTTAATATCCCTACAATCAATGCACACGTGGATTGTGTCTTGTTTCTTGTCGATCGGGAGAATATTGGAAACCTAGTCAGTGAGAGCCACCAGGTAAATAAAGTCAACTTTGAGAAGTTTCTCGACTTCAATATTGATAGCGGTCGCTTTATGTGGGTGGACCGAACGAAGTCATTGCCAGACGGGTTTAGCATTTGGGTATGTCTTAATCTCATGTATCACAATGTCGAGGTCAATACCCACATTTCTTCATAACTCTAGGTGAAGACATCATGAAATTATTTGAAAAGCAACTTGTAGGTGACAATTTCGTCAGGGGAACACGAAGCTTCGATATGCACATTTTCGACAATTCCAGGTTTTATGGATATGTTGAAGGGGATGGTGGGTGAGATATTACTTAAGTTACCTTCATAAAACACATCGTGTGTAGCCTTGGGAATGGTAGAAATGACAACAATGGTTGACTGGGTCGAGATCCATTGGTAAGCCTCGATGGTGTGTTGTTCCAGGAAGAGGATGGAACGATGATGTCAATCATCCCAGGGGGTGTCTTCCATAACAGACATAATCATCTCATCCATGGGAAAAATGACATGGAAAGGATCTGGAGATAAATCACCAAGAGAGGGGGTAGAAGGGGTTTCCGAT
>JZKD02S1674081.1:379551-404500 GCA_000966675.3 Picea glauca | reverse complement strand
GTCAACAAGTGGTGTTTTGGTTCTCTCTGCTTGTGAATTATTTTTGTCATCCTTATTCTTACCCTTTCCCTTCCTAGTTTTGTTTTTACCAGTGGGGGTAGATTGAACAACATTTTACCTCAAAAGTCTTGCCGGTGGGAGGGGTAGGAGACAGAGGATTTTGAACATTAGAAGAAATGGGTTTGGGGTTGTTGCTAGAGGTTTGGACGGAATGAGGTTGGGCATGGAAAGTGCCAATGACACCATTGGTTGCATGAGAAGCAGCAGGAGTAGTTGAAGTGGTAGAAGTAGAAGGACGAGGTGCATCAGGGAGTAAGTCATAAAGAGTACTTGTTTGTGAGTAAATGAGGTCAAGGTATTGAGCACAACTAATGGCATGTTCTTCTATGAAAACTCCACCCATGGCGATGTCACAACCGATTTCATTCACAAGTGATTTCATGAACCACTCTGCCAGCAACTGATCAGGAAGTTCGAGTTTGATGAGACGTCGTCTTCGTCACCACTCATGAATGTGATCGAAGATATGAGTGGCTTTGGTTTATTTGAAAGAACTCAAAATATCGGTCGTTGTTTCATAGCAGATTGGTAACTAGTAGTGGGTGAGGAAAGCCATAGCAAGGGTGTTGAAGTCAACGAAGAAACCTTGTGGTAATTCTATATACCACTTTGCGGCAGAACCCGTGAAGGTTCACTGAAAAAGGCGTAAACGAATAGAGTCATCCATCAAGGAGTTGGATGAGCACCAAAGGTGAAAATTCATTACATGATTGTTCGGGTCCTCTCCTAGTTTTCCATCGAATTTAGGGATGTCGGATGGTAGTTTGGTCGGTATGGCGGGCCATTGAGGAGAGTGATGAATCAGATCATTTAAAATCCTCGACAGATCTAGGAGGTCCAGGGTGGCTAAGAAAGGTAACTGTCTATTCACATGCGGGTACTGGTGACTTTGGGGAGGAAGTCTCGTTAGCAAACCAGTGGGAACATAAGCAGTCTACATATAATGCGAGGATCTAGGTAGATTCGGTTGTTGGTGTGGAGGCAAGTAACTCATAGGGTTGTACCCTTAAACTGGGGCATGGGCTTGAGTGTTTGAGCCCCAAATAGGATTATACATGCCTGGATATAGTTGGCCTATACTAGGGGGCATGACGGAGTTAGATTGAGGCTATTGCCCCCCAGTCGATGGAGGATTATGTTATATAAGATGATTCCAATGCTGGGCCAAGGATGGAGGTATGTTTTTTCTATAGGGTGGGGTCGGTGGGGGTTGCCCTCCAATTGGGGGTTGTGTCCCAATTGGGATTTGTCCTACAAGGGGGGGTTGAGTTGGGCCTCCTTGGTGAAATTGTCCACCAATAGGAATCTGGTAATTTGGTGTGAATGACAGAATGGTGCCACTAGGATCAATTCCTCTGATAGAGGATGCAAGAGGTCCTTTGAAAGGGGGCGGAGGAAGTGTTAGAATGAAACTAGGAAGATGGTGCCCAGAAGGAGTGAAACTGCCAGGAGTCCCATACGAGCTATGGGTAGGAGCAAGAATAGAAGCATTCAGTGCATGGTATCTGGGTGGAAGTGTTGGGGTGACTCTGGGTGAAAGCGGTGTGCCAATGGGGGCTTGGCTAGCCGTGGTAATCCTGGTGTGAGGACTTGTAATATCTGTGTAATGGAACATTTGTAAAGGGAGAGTCAAGATGTGGTCAGCTCACGGAGCTTCTGTACCAAGAAAATAATAAGCAGTAGTAAAAGGTATTGCATCTAGATCAGATGTTTCGGGCAGCTCAGATGAGACAGTGATATCAATGCCTACTCCTTAGCCAAAGAGATCCCATCTAAAAGCATAAATAGTCCAAAAAGGTTCTTGACCCTCAGGTCCTATGAAAGGTTCGGTTGGTGATCCAGAAGACTAAACAACTAAGTCTTCGAAAGAATTCACCCGCACAATACATCTCTCGGAGTCGGGATGAAGTCGAAAGTCCTCTTGAGAATTGGTAATTCAGAACCGTTCTAGAGAGTTAGTTCTTTCCACTTGTGGAGTGGCAATGTCTTGGACTTCACTCTGTTGAGGAGAGCCCTCCAGTGAGTTGGTAGGCAAGGGTTGAGAACCTTCCATATTTTCTGGGGGTAAGCCTTGCATTCTACTTGAACAGCGTGGAGGGTCAATTGTGATCGAGCTAGAAACTTACGAAGGAAATTCTATGGTCAACTTGGGTAAACAAACAACATGCGCTAGTAAAAAATCTAGGAAGAAAAACCAAGCAAATGAGACCTTCTAATTCCGAAGTCACTAGTTGGTGATGAAATCCAATGTCGCAACAACAAGACAAGAAGGGGCTGGGCTAGGGTGGAAAAGTTACGTTGATTACCTGCTTAACGGACTTACACCCTGGTGCAAGCTCCCACACATAATTGTGGGTATACCCTCCAAGGAGCCTGAGTGAGTTTGGCTAATGTTGATTCTAGGTACCGTGAAGACTTTCCCCTTCACAGTCACCTTGTGTAAGACCCTAAGAAGATAGGCTACTAAGGTTACCACCAATAACAATAATGCCTGGGGGAACAGTCGACAGTCCGATCCACACGCAAGGGCAGGGTATCTAGCCCAAAATTATCTTGAGAGGCTTCCACTCATCATTGTGGGTGAGTAACTCTGCATACATGCAATCTCTACACCGACATCAACAAAGCAGGGTGAGTAACTCTATCAATCTCAATGCGACCTCAGGTTTGACCCTTGTGTGAGAAGGGATTTCCAAGACAAAATGTTGCAAATGGAATTTGACACTCCTTACCACAAGATTCTATTGTGTGTTTTGTGCTTTGAAGAGTGTATCTCACTACCTATTCCAAAGCTCTAGCCTAGCTAATGTTGGTGTAAAAGAGTCCTAGAAAAATTTACTAGTTAAATTTTAAAATTGCGCGGTATTATTAAAGGTTGTCGTTACTCAAAAAGGAGATGGAAATGAAACTGATGTTGTGTGAGTCTCTAACCCAAAAGTTCATAAATAGGAATGAATGATACAAATTTTTGTTCGATGAATCCTATTTACAGGAGGGAAAGAGGATTTTTTTGGACAACTTGAACTACGATGTATGATCTTCTTTGAAATGCAATATCAATCAATCATGAACAATGAAAATTCTCTATTCGTTCTATTTCAACAATTGAATGCAAATATTTTTGAATAAAAGGTTGCTTAAAAAAGAGAAAATGTCTTTAATTTTTGTTAGAAACCAAACAACAGGGGTGGAACTAAGAAAAACAAGCAACTAATGAAAAAGAAATATACAACAAAAACCCAAACCAATCTTTCAATGAAGACAAAAATAACAAACTGACAAAATAAGTCTCTTCAAATGCATGTGGGTAAGATTTTTTCAAGTAATGAGAAATTGAAAAAGACAATTAATCCCAACTTTTAAACCGATCACCGGCTCCCAACAAAACAAGCACTCGGATTTCAAAACCAGAGATTATATCCTTGTTAAGAAAAGGTCGAGAGGTAATAGTTGAGAAAAAACAAACAAGAAGATCTTTCGATTTCCAAAGACTAATCATTCACAAGATTCGAAGTCAAGAAAACAATCAATCCCTAGCCAGAGTAGTTCTTTCCAGACACACAAACAAATCTAGACATCTGAGGATACAAAAAACCTTAATCCAAAAAATATTGCAAATGGGTTCACAGGCAGGTAGTGGTGTACAATGCAAGAATCAAGGATTCTCGCAGGCCAAACATAGGTAGAGTGCGAGAATTTCACACTGAATTGCAAAGTAGGATGCGAACTATAGTGGTTCTCACAGGCTACAGAAGGGTGCAGCGCGAGAAGGCCTGAAACTAAGCAAAATTTGGAAAATGGAGAAATTTTTTGTAGGAACTTCTGGACCCAAGGAGTCTATCAAGGTCTCCTCTAGACTTAGAGATTGATGGAAATGAAAAATGGTAAGTTAAGAGAAAATGGCCAAGGAAAAACCACCAAAGACCACCAAAAATGGGTTACTTCCCCAGTGGAGTCTCTAATTTTATTATTGGACAAATCGGTAGGTGCAGACACTAACAGATCTCCCTAGATCCACCTAGATATAGAACAAAATAGGAAAGAACATGACTCTTTCCCTAAGTTGCAGTCATTGAATCTACTAAAGAGAAGGAATAAGTGGCATACCTTGATATCACTTCCTTAGGTCTCTGTTGTTCCCGATTCGCTCTGGTGCTCTCATGAAGTCAAGTCCAAGACAACACAAACCAACCAAAGTGAATATAGCAAAGTATATTCAATGTCAACTTATGCATATGATCAAGGAGTTACACAATAAAGTAAGAGTGACTTTATGGGAAAGGAACATGTCATTGTATCATATTAATTGAAAGTAGAAGATACAACCTGATCACCTTCATGTTTCCAGCTTCCTTTCAGTGACCCTTGGTTCCAACACACACACTTTCTCTGTACTAGCATGAAGAAGATCCAATTCTTCTTGATAGACCAAATAGAGTCTTCAAGCTTTTGTCCAAGCAGGGTTCTTCACACAATTCTTTCACCAATTCTTCATTCAATCTTTCTTAACCCTTTCCATGAAAAACCTTTCAATATATAGGAGAAGGAGAGATGGTTACATGGATGAGGATGATCCCATCAAATCTGAGAAGTCAGTAGAATGACAACCATGCGAATGCAAACTCATTTTCTAGAAGATTCCCTTCTAGAACCCTCGAGACCTCTTCTCCTTTCCAAGCTTAAAAATAGGTTCGCACCCTATATATGGAGCAGATTATGAGAAGTTCACACCCTAAGTGTGGGTGGCCTATGAGAATGAAGGATTCTCGTACCCTAGACCATAGGCAGCCTGCAAACTCATCTTAAAAATATGTTTTTGGAATAAGATAGGAGCCACTTTTCTCAAGAAAAAGGTCTTTGTTGGGAGCCTGAATACATAACTGTTGAGACATCACTAGAGTGACCAAAATCATGTGTAACACAAACCCAAATTATGACTTGTATTCAGATACTACTACTTGTTTAACAGAAAGCATCAAATATTGGGCACAGGTTTATGAAATCCTCGAGGAAGAGAAATCCACAATTTATGATGATGAAAGTGAGGAGGAAGATGTTCTAAATATAAACAATATCAAGGAGGACGCTAAGTATGAATTACAGAAGGTTGCAACATGACCAAATCTATTTACATATACAGACATGATATGTTGGGCTTTGGAGCATGTGGATATACCAACCATAACCATTTACAACCATCAAAGGAGTATTGCCAGCTTGTTTTGGCCCAAGGATATCCAAGTAATGTATAAATTATCCAATAATCCCAAATATGTTTACAATGCATAATTTGTGAATAAGTTTGAGAAAGAGGAATGCATAGATTATGATAGAAGTGTCCATGATATAGTTAAAACATGTGTAAATCCTAACCTTGTACAATATCTACTACAAACAGATATTCAGAAAAGAATATAAAATATACAATGGCAACTACAAACATTACATAGAGATTTTTCCACTGGAAACCCAAACCGGGAAAACCAACATATTGTATATTCATTCATTATGTTACATTGTTTACAATACAATATACATATAGGAGCCAACGGCATCCAAACCCTAACCTAATGACCTGGATTAGTCTAAAACCCTAATTCCTTAACCGGAAATAGAAAACCATCAGCGAAAACCATGTGTCGAAAAACCACCTAAATACATGACACGTTTCCCGATGTAGGTGTCATGTTTCTCGAGGAAGAAAATTTATTTCTGGGGGCACTACCCCCAGACCCCTGAGGGTAGTGGCCCCCCCTCTAACCCCCTTGCATGCCTGGTGCATATGCTCAGACACTACTACTCGTGCAAAGAATATAACACATACCCAACAACATGGTGGGGAAATAAATAAAAAAATTAAAGCAAATAGTCATGCTACATATTCTACAACTTATTGTGATGCACATATTATGTACATAGCTATGATTCTTTGTATACTACATGGAAAGAAAAAACAGGCATATTTCAATGTATATTGGGTCCCTATTATTCATGAAGTTGCAGAAGGTTTTACCTTTAATTGGGGAAAGTTCTTGTCTAATAACTTGGTCAAACAAATAGGGGTTTATACAAGTAAGAGGTCTAAAGGTGAACTAGCTCCTTTTTATACGTCAGCATATATTATGGATGTTATATGTTACAAAACCCCTTTCCCTTTGATGAATTGGAGTTGGAATCCAAAAAGTGTTGAACCAATACACATCTATCATTCCAAACTTTGGGAGGAAAATGAAAAAGATCATTTTTATGAAATTTTCCATAATGTTATCATCCCAATTCATGAAAATCTATATGGAAACCCTCCTCCTAGGATCTTTGAGAAAATAATGGGAAATTGAGGAGCAATTTCAGACTAGTACATCGAGGAGAAATTTTCTTATATCGAAGTGTATGGTTGTGTCGTATCTCCTCATGCTTTACCAAAGTATTTTCCATATAGGATCATTTGTAGGGAAGTGGCATACCACAGAGTTTCTACAAACATAAGAAAAGAATTGAAGGAAGCACAGAAGAGGGTATGGCCGACTTATCCCATACAAGTTGGTGAATATTCCTTGTTATATTTTGGACATGCCAAGGTTGAAGCTTCAACCTTAGAAGATATTGTATTATCTTCTATTGAATTTAAAAGACATGACCCTCATAAGGTGGTTGAAAATTGTATGGCTTCATTCGACATGAAAAATTACTTTCATCAAGACTCTCCATTTGATGATATTTTCAGAGGATCAAAATTATTTGATGAATTTATATCCAGGATCCAGAATCTTCCTAACAAAGAGGAGTCGCATTTTCTTAATTTCCAAAATCACATGAGGAGGAGTTGTTTACCAAATATTTTGCAAGTAGAGAAAAGTCTTACTCATAATGGTAATCCAACTTCAGAAGTGCCACCATCATCCAATCCCAAGAAACACAATTTTCCTGAAGTCAAAACCAAGGAAGTTGAAAAACACCAAAGACATCATCCAATGATACAATAGTGAAGGAACCAACTCTACCTGGTAAGACTTTACAAGAAACATTGACAATGTTTGAAGCTTTTATGAAGCATGGATATATTTTTCCTGAGATGAATTCAAGCACTGAGACTCCTTTAAAGGATGTTATTTCTTAAGGGGAATCTACTGCACTTGCATCCCCAATCCCATATTTAAATCCTATTGCATCAATCTTTGAAATACACGACACAAAGGTAGTAAATGTTGAAGATATAACTCCTATTGAGCCAGAAGAAATGCCTTCATCATATTTCTTCTTTATCAAAATGAGGAAAGCTATTGTGCAGAGAGAAATTAAGAAGAAAGGAGGTATAATCACCAAAAGGCAAAGAATGATATTTGATGGTCATTGACAGAGTGAACCTGAATTTCCAAAAAAGGTAGTTTATTCTTTGGGAGATTTTGCACTAACAAACTTGTGGTTCGTAGAAAATTTAAGAGAAAATATTGATCAAAAAAATATTTTAATTAAGCAATTGAAAAATTATTTAAAACAAAAAAAAGGTGATTATTGGAGAATGGGTAAATTCTGAACTAGCTCAAGTCAGACAAAGTTATGATCAATAGATCAAATAGATAGAAGAGAAATTGAGAACAAGTCTTCTAGATCAACAAATGAGTAAGAATAACATTTCTCAGAAAGATGCATTAATAGTTCATTTAAAGAATCAGATCAAAAAGGATGAAAATGAAATTGCTGATATTCCTTCTTTTAAGAAACATGCCCTGCAAATTAATGATCATTTACAGTCAGCCCAAGATACTTTCTATGAAATTTTGGAAAGAATTCAGAAAAAATATATTATCATTAATGATTCTTTACAAATTATTGATGATAAAGAAAAAGAGCTCGTCAATACAAGGTCTAAGATTCAGGAATTGATGATGTGGAATCAAAATATAAATATACTAGGAATTACTCAATTTACAGAATTGGAACGGTTAAAGAGTGAAATGGCAATAAAGTCTTGGGAAAACAAACTGGAAGAAAGTAAAATATTGGCCAAAGAAGCAAAAGAAACATGTTTAAATTCCCTATGTGTTGTATATGTATAAATGGAGGAGATTGAAATTGGTGATGTTAATTCAATGATTGGAACTCTTAATGTAAATTATAAGAGAGAAGAGTTGAAGAAGAGCATAGAAAAGGATAAAATTGAAATTCAACACATGACTCAAGTTAATTTGCAGATTTTAAACCATTTCCTGGTTAAGCACAATTTATTGTTTCGTATTACTCGACAAGTTGCAGTTAGAGTTCAAAAGAATTTACCATTGGTACATACAAAGTATTTTAACTTTGAGTTAAATGTTAATACAGATCCCCCCAAGTTCATAGTTGCATTATTAAATTTTCACACCCAATATAAGGATCAACATAAGACAATTGTATCTATGAGAAAAAAATGAAGAGATAATCCTTCAAACAACCAACAAGCGATGAAGTTTCCAGAAGAAGAAAAAAAATGTTCAAATATTTTGTAATATTTAGTTATCCTAGTATTTAAAATATTTTGTTCTATTTTAAGAACTAGAAGTGTGGAAGTCTAACCAATTTTGGTTAACATTTGTTTTTAGAAATAAACACATTTGAGAGATGAAGGTGGATTTTTCTCACCTAATGTAAATATATACTTTTTAATACAAATTCCTATAAGAAGACAGATTCTACTTCTCATTTGTTTGAGTTATGTGTTTTATATGTGTTGCCAGTTTATCCTAATTCATATTTTTCAGTCTATGGTGTTAAATGAATGAATGACTACAATTTAGTAATACATCTACTGCAACTCACTTAATTAGATGTCTATTCAGGTATATCTTTTCCTCTGTTTTATTGTAAGTGAAACAAGACCTGTATCGGTATAGATTTTCTCATATTAATTCATCCTTTAGACATAAATTTCATGTTTATTCTATTGCAAATAAGGTAATATTTATGAGCATTGGATACCTTACTTTGTTTGTCAATTTTGTTTTCTATAATTCTTCTTTCCATCTCTGGGTAATTGATAAAAACTTAAAGTAAGAGATACTGCCTCTATGTTTCTAAATTATTAGAATATTGAAGTCTCATTCTAAGATGAAGGTATAAAGACAAGATGAAAGAAATTGTTTTTAAAATTGGATGCCTGACATTGTTCTGTGAACCCAGAATAAATATAAGGAACAACATATTTTTCGGCGTCGTTGATGGGGAATGGAGACACAAAGTTATTTTCCCCTGGGAGTTTGACAAAGATTAGTTTTGGTTCTTGAGGGTCAACAAGAATCATACATACATTTTGGATCTTTCTTATTATCACCTCACAACTCCATATTGGTAAAGTTGGCATTCAGAAGAAATAATACCAGACAAAACCCAGATAAGAAGTAGACCACACCTATCTCAGATCCTGAAAAATTGCTCAAACCTAAAGGATATCTAAGGTAGACTTTTGCATCAGTAGGTAAGGTTTATCAACCAAAAGATTCTCAATTTAAGGTTAATATTTCAACGAAAGAAATAATTTTAGTTGATTTTAAATAAACGCATCAAATTGAATCTCCTTCCACTAAATCCTCAACTAGTATTCCAGAAGTTAAGTTAGAATATCTAGAGATTGAGATCCCTGAAGTAAAATTATACGAATTAAATGGTGAAAATTCTCAAAATACACCTTTTTCTTTTGTAGGCATTTATGACGGTGATATTAAGGATGAACCCTTAATACCTAACATCTTTTACACTTGAACTATCTGTAGTATTATTGAAGTGAGGGTTTCGATCCCTAAAAATTCAAAAGAACATCTTTTATACTCAAGTTCCTCTCATATTATTTCTCTCATCTACTCATCAGGTCGAACTAAAGGACCAAGCATTAGTTCTCATTTCCCTTCTGAATTTGATTATTCATCCATATCACGAGATCCATCACCTTTCGATTATCTAGCAAGCCTTGGTTATTATCTTTCTAAAGTAATTAAGGACTTGGTGCAACAATATTTCGAAATATTTATTAATCTTCATTACAATCCTCTATCTCATCTCCAAAATCTACAATGGATGGTGTAGGAGGTGGAGGTGGAGGTGGAGGTGGTGGACAAGTGAATCCACCACCACCTCCCCTAAGGATCTCTTCTAAAGTAGCTTCTAGATATGCTCTTTTATCCCTTCCTGCAAATTTTCCTTATTTACCCGATAACTATGAAAATATTACCTAAATTTACTGAGGAGGGGGATTTAACAACCACTCAACATATGGAATTATTTGATCAATTTTATGATATACTAGGAATTGAGTATGAATATGTTTACATGATATTGTTTGTACAAACTTTTGAGGCTCAAGTCAGAACTTGGTTCAAGGGATTTCTTGAAGATTCCATAACAACTTATGATGATTTAGAAACTGCTTTCTTAAGACAACAGGGTGAGAAAAAATATCATCTATATTATTTGACTGAATTTGGTGATTTAATAAAGAAATCTTCTAAAATAGTTTCTGAATTTATTCAAACATTTAATAAGATTTACAATATGATCCCAACCGAAGTTAAGCCATCCTAGCCAGCTGCAAAAGTTACTTTTGCAGGGGAATTTGATTGTGATTTTGCATTACTTCTGAGGGAGAGAAGAGCTAAGACATTAGTTGGGATGCAAGATTATGCTATTGAAATTGAATCTAATATGATGGCATTAGGAAAACTAAAAAAAAAAATGATTGAAGTTGGAATTAGGGAAGATAGAAAGTTTAGGGAACAAAGAGGACCTTCAGGTTCAAAAACAAGTACACAAGATGAAAAAATTGATGAAATGTCTAAAATCATTAAAGATTTATCTAATAAACTGATCCAGATGGATATTGGTGGCCACCCACCTATTCCAACTGGATCCTCAAAGTACATTAAGATGTGATGACATGAAAACATACAAAATAGGCCAGTTGGATTAGGTGAGAGGCCACCCATATCCACCTGGAGAATGTGTGAGGCTTCAGACATCCCCAAAAGTGTATAAATCACAATTATAAAGCAATAAAGACGTGTTGAACAAAAACGCAGACGAGGAAACAAGTGGAATATCCGAGTGGCCACTAATATCCATATAGATCATAAACTATCCAAGATGGAGATGGAGAAATCCAAACCTGACCCTTATGTTAGGAATCCAAATCAATTCAAGATAAACCTCAATACAAATCCTCAATTTCAATAGAAAACACTTCAGAATGAGGATCAGGAAATTCAAGCTCCTTTCAAAATTGAGAATTTAATACAAGGAGATGAAGTATAAGAATATGATTAATTAGATGAGGAAATGAATTTTCTAAGTGATGATGATAGTGAACCTCATCTAACCCAACAAGATTATGAACAATATTTAGGTTCTGTACAACTACTTGATGAGGAAAATATTAATAACTTTGATGAACCTACCTCACAATACAAAGTTCTTACTAATTCGATATTGGATGAATTACAAGATAACATATGATTTGAGGCCAAGAGATAAAACTATTGTTGTAGATCAACCAAAAAAGGTTTTATTGCAAAAGAAAGGAAATAAAGATGTAGTCTTATAACCATCTACTGAAACATCAACAGTTCAAATGAAACAAGTTGAAACAAAGGCAACACAAACTAAAACATTAGAGAAGAAAGAAGTAGAAGTGAAGAATAAATAATTAGAAAAACCAGTTATCACTTCCAGTATGGAAAATGAACTAAATAAAATTAAGATTCCAGTACCTTTGATAGAAATCGCTAAGAATCCATTATATAAGAAACAAATTTCAAAAGTCATTAATTTTCCAGATTCAAAGAGTTAAGCCAATGTGATTAGTCTACAGGATGAGCATCCAACAATCATGTTTGAGCCTCATATTGAAAATGATAAATATTATGTGGCTCCATTTTATATCACTCTTATTGTACATGATCATTTGTTACATAATTGTATGCTAGACTCAGGTGCTTCACACAATCTGATGTCAAAGGTAATAATGGATAAATTGGGCTTGCAAATTACCAGACCTTATCAAGACCTATATTATTTTGATTCTGGGAAAGTTAAGTGTTTTGTATGATAAAGGATTTAGTTGTAAATTTGGCCCAAATCACAGTCAAAAGTGTTCTTATGGATGTGGTAGTAGTTGATGTACCTACAAAGTATGGCATGTTTTTATCAATATCTTGGGGCACTAAGCTAGAAGGATCAATACAGTTAGATATGACATATGCCACGATTCGTATTTTTGGTGGGAAATTTACAATATTGTACAGAGAGATAAGTCTGACTTATTCAATTAGTGATCCACAAAATCTTGATAATTATCCAGTCTATGTTGCTGATTAGGACTTAGGAAATTGCATATTATGTATTGATGATGATTTTGAAACTTGTACACAGAATGAGAATTAGAAAGTTAAAACTCCTGAGGAAAATGTAAATATTAGAGTAGGAATGTGGAAAATGTATTTAGATGGTGTTTCTTCGTGGGAAGGAGTAGGAGTAGGAGTATTGTTTGTGGCACCAAATGATGATCATCACATTCCATTTTCTTATAGATTATAGTTTGATATTGATTATACAAATAATGTATGTGAATATGAAGCTTTGATTTTAGGATTAGAAGCTACTAGAAAGCTCAAAATTCAACACTTAATTGTATATGGAGATGTTGAGCTTATTGTTAAACAGGTAAGACAAGAGTATCAAGCTAAACATCCTAGAATGAGATCCTACCAAAATTGTGCATGGGATTTGATCGAAATTTTTTTCCTATCTTTTAACATTCATGCTATTCCAATATTGCATAATCAACAAGATGATTTGTTGGCTAAATCTGCAAGTACTTCCATACCACCTGCTATCTTGAAATCGAAATATCATATTGAGATGAAACATAAACCTTCAATACCTGATAATCTTCACTATCGGCAAATATTTGAGGATGATGAACAGATAAAGAAATTTCTTGAAATGGTGGATGAATTTTATGAAACACATATTGATCAAGAAAATAAAAATGATCTAGCTTGGATTATGCAAGAAGGGGAAATTAAAGAGAAGTTTAAAGAAAAAATTGCAAATTGTAAAATGATTCTATTAAAAAACATTCAGATTCTAAAAGGGCTTATTCCTTTAGAAAGATTGTTTGATCAAAATGATATCCCTCTRAAATCTACTTTGCAGACTCAACMAGAAGAAGTCGAAGATTGTAATATTGATTMTAATGAAAGTCCAAAKCTTGTAAAGTTGTCTAAATATCTTCCCATTGAAYARAATAAAAAATATGTAGAATTGATTAAAGAATATAAATATGTTTTTGCATGGTCCTATGAAGATATGAAAACTTATGATACCTCTATTATAGAGCATAAGATTCCTTTAAAACCAAGTGTCAATCCTTTTAGACAAAATCTTAGACATATTAATCATATTCGTGTTCCTAGAATAGAAAGGGAGGTTAAGAAACTTATTGATGCAAAAATTATTGTGCCTCTTAGATACTCTAAATGGGTAGCTAGTTTGGTTCCAGTTAGAAATAAAAATGGGGAGATAAGATTATGTGTAGATATTATAAATCTAAATTGATCTTCATTAAAAGATAATTTTCCTCTTCCGAAAACGGATCATATTCTTGAAAGGGTAGTTGGGGAAAATAAAATTTCTATGATTGATGTTTTTTCAGGGTATAATCAAATAGTTGTCCATGAGGATGATAAAGAAAAAACTGCGTTTACTACTCCATGGGGAAATTTTATGTAGGATAAAATGCCATTTGGTTTGATGAATGCAGGTGCAACTTTTCAAAGAGCCATGGATATAGATTTTGTTGGTGAGAGAGAAAATTTTGTTGTTATTTATTTGGATGATCTGATAGTTTTTTCCAATTCTGATGCATAACATTTGAAACACCTCAGACAAAATGTTGATAAATACAAAAATATTGGTTTGTCTCTAAATTCCAAGAAATCTCATTTCTCCATGCAAGAAGGGAAGTTGTTAGGTCATATTGTATCAAAAATTGGGATTAAATTTGATCCAAAAAGAGTTGAAGCCATTGATAAGATTAATATACCAAGAAACAAAAAAGAAATTCAGTCATTCTTAAGAAGAATCAATTTCTTGAGAAGATTCATTCCAAATTTTGTTAAAATTATTAAACGGATCACATATATGTTGAAGAAAGATAAAAAGGTGAAATGGACAATGAAAGCTAAGGTATATTTTCAACGAGTCAAAAAATACTTAGGATAAGCACAAGTGTTAGTAAGTCCCAATTATTCAAAGGAGTTTTTAATATTTTCTTTTGCATCTGAACATACAATTGCAATAGTGATTTTATAGAAAAATAATGATGGATTTGAACAACCTATTTCCTCTTTTAGTAAAATCCTCAAAGATCTAGAGTTGAAATATGATATTTTAGAAAAACGGGCTAGGGCTATGGTTAAATCACTGAAAGCTTTCAGGACATATGTATTACATTCCAAAGTGATAGCATATGTACCCACCAGTACGATCAAAGACATCTTAAGTGACCCTGATATTGATGAAAGAACAGGCAAATGGTTGCCAAGAATTCAATAATATGATCTGGAAATCAAACCAACCAAATTAGTAAAAGAACATGGTTCTAAAAACTTTCTTGTTGAATCAAATCTTAAAGCTCTTGGAATAAATCACTTTGATTATGAAAATCCTCTACCAAATATTGAAGAAATTGATGATCAAGTTCCAACAACTCAAATAGATGACAAATTATCTTCATTCCCTTGGTATAACAAGATAGTTCCATACCTTCTCACTCTTCAATGCCCTGCTGATATGACCCCTGCAAAGGAAAGAACATTAAAATTACAAGAAATCAAATACTATATTATTGATGGCAAGCTATATTGGAAAGATCCTTTAGGTTTATTATTAATTTTCCTAACAGAGTCTAAATAATTTCACAAAGGAATATGTGGAGGACACCATGCTTGGAGAGAAACAACATATAAGATCCTAAGGGAAGGCTATTATTGGCCAAAATTGTTCACTGATGTAAATTCAAGGGTTAGAGCTTGTAGACAACGCCAACTCTTTGCTGGAAAGGAAAACCTTCCTGCCTTACCTTTAGTCCCTGTCAAAGTTGAAGATCCTTTCCAACAATGGGGCCTAGATTTCATTGGAGAGATTCACCCTCAATCCAGTTCCCAACATAAATGGACCTTAACTTCCACTGATTATTTTTCTAAGTGGGTAGAAGCTATTCCAACTAGGAATGTTATAGAATCAATGGTAATAAATTTCTTGGAATAAAATATTTTAGCAATATTTGGTTGTCCAAGAAAAATAATCATAGACAATCCACAATATTTTAAATATGTTTCTATGATAAATCTTTGTCAAAAATATAATATTATTTTGGGTCATTCTATAGCCTATTATCCTCAAGGGAATGAAATAAAAAAATCTTATAACAAAATTTTAATTAGGTTAACTACGAAATTTCTGACAGAAAATAAAAAATATTGGCATATACATTTAAACTATGCTCTATGGGAAAACATAATCAACACCAAGAAATCAATAGGTATGTCCTCTTTTCAATTGGTTTATGGAACAAATGTTATATTACCTATTAATCGTGTTCTTCTTGTGATGAAATTATGGAAAGATGATAATTAAGAACCAAATGTTTGACAAGAAGGATCAATCAAATAATTTAGGTCCAATAGAACATGGAAGAAGTTTATGAAAAAATTCAAAACTATCAAGAAAAAATGAAGGCTATCTTTGATAAGAAAGCCAAAGATAGAGAATTTATTCCTGTAGATTTATTTCTAAAGTGGGAAGCTAGAAGAGAGGATGTTGGAAAACATGGAAAAATTGATCATTTTTCATTTGGTCCTTTCAACATTGTAGTGTTTGAAGGGAGAAATTCATTCTCTCTTGAAAATATAAATGTAGAGATTCATGATGCCCCTATCAATGGGCGTTATTTAAAACATTTCATTTAGTAATTTAGTCTTCCATTTTATTTTGTTTCCCATTATACATACCAGTGTGGATTGGATTTACATTGGCATTTAAATTTGATAATTTCATTTTAAATCCCTAATTGGTTTAAGAACTCATCATTTCTTATCTATAATCCAATTAAATTTTCTTTTTATGTTTTTGGTTT
Source organism: Picea glauca (assembly GCA_000966675.3). NCBI lineage: Eukaryota > Viridiplantae > Streptophyta > Pinopsida > Pinales > Pinaceae > Picea > Picea glauca. Next base: position 388,278 of record JZKD02S1674081.1, on the reverse strand, counting down.
GTGGAAAAAAGGTTTATGTAAATAGTTTTCAGAAAATTATCTTTTTCAATTAAAAAAAAAAAAACATTCTCTTTGAATCATGAATCATTCTTTGCTTTTAAGTGAATAAAACAATAATTACTTTTGACAGAAGTATTTGAATACTTTATTAGAAAAAGTAGAGCTGTGAAAAATCATTACAGTCTTGGATATAAAATTACCGAGATTCTAAGTCCAAAACTGGAAGAAGTTTCTATCATAATTACCTGCATCTTTGTATCGTAATCTTTCACAAGTTTGTCAACTTCATAGCTACATGAAATAGAGCAAAAAAGAACATGGTAACCTATCATTAGCTACTAATGAGGATTGTATCTTCTACATGATTTGCTTCCATTGCTTTCACTGCATTGCCAAAATGTTGAAACTCTGCATCCATTGGGAGCCCCAATTGTTGAACCTCTTCAATGCTCTGATACTCTATTTCTCTACCTAGAATGAGACAAATTGGGGGAGAATGATCCCTGGGAGAGGGGGATGATGATATTGAAGCTTTGGATTCAACTGATTTTGCAGGAACAAAGATTGGTTGTTGTTTCCTTTGTAGTTGTTTTAAATTTTGGAGATAGGGGCTGATATGCTCTGCATTCTGACTTAAAACTCTCATTACCATTGTCATTTCTTCATGTTGTCGCAATTCCTGTGTTTGGAGCCATTGGTGAAGCTAATCGTTTGAATTTCTAAGATCTCAGATTATTTATGTTTGCTCCCAAACCTTCTCCTGAAGGATATGAATTGTACAATTGAAGCATTCACATTTATCACAGTTGTGGATCATCTTTCTCCTTTCTATTGAATTCCCTGGAACAATGTGATGAATAGGATTGATTCTTCTTAAATTTCAAGGGAAATATTGTAAATAATTATCCCTTTGTTTCCTTACCATTTTGATTGAGTACGTAAGGAATTTCCACAATAGATATGAGGGATAATTCCCATGAATTGAAGGACAAATTCATTATTGGATGAGAAGACTGGAGAGGCGATGAAGAGGGGATTTTTAACGTCATATTCATTGGGTCTGTGATCATCACTGGTACGAAACAGAGAGGATAATCATGAGAATAATGTTGAAAGGTAGGAACATTGTTGCGGGATATATTGAGGTGGGAGTCTGGATTTGAAAGAGACAATTGTGTTAAGTTTCTTCCGTCCATCAGATCTTATGAGAATTTCCCCTGTGCCTACCACGCCTAACATTAGTGTTATTGAAAAATAATTTTTTCTTTCTTATTTAATCATATTAATATTAATAGAAATGATAAACTTAGCCAATATTAGAAAATTAAAGCATGTTATTTTAACAAGTCTGGCAAAGATCTTATACAGTTCTTGATTTTGATTGAAAAAAGTATATTTAGGCTAATCCTAGTAAATTTAGATTTAATATTAGATTATAAATGATGAGTTTGCTCAAGTTTAATCCTTATAAAAAAAAATATTTCCAAATATAATTTACTTATAGGTGAAGGTATACCTAGAATTGAAAGAAAACTAATATCAAAGTATTCTAAAACTATAGAAAGACCATCTTTACATCAAATAAAAAATGGATGTCATCCCTTGTATCTTAGATACATTTATTTCCCCCACTTCAAAGTAATAAAATTAAATAAGACAGATGGTGAAAGTAAATTCATAAAATGATTTCCCCATCCTATAAAAAAGAGATGATGAAAGGAAATTCATACAATTATTGTCCTCATCTAAATCAAATGAAAGCATATTTTTGAAGTGGTGAAAGGAAATTCGATATGGGGTATATAGATAACTTCATTGGGGTACTAAACATGCCTGCTGGTAGTGAAGCAATGTCTATGATGTCTTTAAGGATGTCTTACATATATTAATCACATACTCTATTATTTAGTTCTTTTTCAATGATATTTATGTCATGATCCAATTAGGTTTCCTTAATTAAATCCACATAATATATTTATAACCTTGAGATAAAACTAAATCAGTAAAAGTATGATATTCTAGTTAAATTTAGTTTGATTATCCTGAATAGTTCTTGAGTAAATTAAAAAAAAAAAAAAAACCTTTATTAGCTTGACTTGAGATTTATCACTAAGCATGTTCTAAGATTTCTATATATGGTCATTTTTTTTACTTATATATAGGATTGAATTTATAAAAGAAACAAAGTATTTAGTTCAATAAAAAGAAAAGCAATAATGACTCCATTTACCCAATAAAGGTACTTTGTCTACAGTTCTTCAGTGCTTTACATGGATTTGCCATCCCCATTTGGAGCCTATGTTAGAACATAAGTACAAATATAAAATAAAATTCAAATTTTGAATCCTTTCTTAAATTATGCCTGATTTTGTCATTAATCAATAAAGTTTCTCTTTAGGATTTATATTTTATACACTAATAAAATTTGTTGTTGTGTTTTGACAGGGAACATCCATTCTAAACCGTCAATCCTAACACCTATTAATGTTAATGATTCATAAATTTTTGGGGATATAGAGTTGCACAATGTTTAACTCATGCGGTATTCTTGTTCATGGTTCTACTCTGTGACTTCACCCTTCAACGTTATTTGAAGATTTTATTTCAATTTATCTCGAATTCCCAAATTCCCTAAGCACAAAATAAATCTAACGTTATATATTCCCCCTTAAAGTTTTTTTGGGACTTTGTGCTTTAGGATTTCAATCTCAATGTTGAACCTTTTAGTCCCTAAGTCATGAAACTATAGAGCTCTAAAGTTACGAAAGACACATTCATAAAGGAAATACTCAACTGATGTGTCCTATGCCACCTGACACTCGTTACATGTGGAGACACATGGAAATTACTTTTGGCATTTTTGGACACGTAATTCACACATTTCATGATGACATGTGTCACCCATATTCTCAAGACACTTCATCATATGTGACATCATCCTTCCATGTCACTCTGAGATATTTTTCTCTGGGGTATCATATTATCAACTAATCCAAGAAGTGCCAAAGTGTTGAAATGTCGAAGGTACAGACAAACAAAGTACCAGAATGATGGAGATTAAAGGATAAGTAAGGAGTAATAAAGTTTTATTAAGGGTAAGTACTAACTTCATGACTCTCACCTTTGGGATTATTTCAACGTTCTCTATTCAATATCTATGAATTCCCAAAGTGTTAGAGTACTTATTATTCCTAATCCAAGTTATTAATGATAATTAAACATGATTAGGGTAAGATATTCTTATAAAGGTTGTCATTGTCAGGTAATAAATTTACCATCTTTTAGCATTATGACCCTATCATTCAAATAAGAGATATTAAATGTAGAATTAATGACATGTTTAATTATGATTTGATAAAATATTTGAACTCTATCTCATTTCTATATTCATATTCAAAATTCTATCTCATCTCTGCATTCACATTCATAATATTTATTTTTCACACAAGAGTAAAAATTGTTAGAAATAAGTCATGGTGCCTCACAAGGGAGAGAAAATTAAGGTCCAAGACCAATATGGAGAGAAACCAAACCTAAATTATTACCTGTATTCAAATACTACTACTCTTTTAAAAGGAAGCATCAAATATTGGGAGAAGGTTTATGAAATCCTCGAGGAAGAGCAATACACAATTTATGATGATGAAAGTGAGGAGGAAGATGTTCTAAATATAAAAATTCTCAAGGAGGTCGCCAACTTGGAATTACATAAGGTTGTATCACAACCAAATATATTTCCATATACATAAATGATACGTTGGGATCTGGAGCATGTGGATATACCAACCAGAACCATTTACATCCATCAAAGGACTATTGTCATCTCGTTTTGACCCTAAGATATCCAAGTAATGTATAAATTTTCCATTAATCCCAAATATTTTTACAATGAAGAATTTGTGAAGAAGTTTGAGAAAGATGAATGTATAGATTATAACAGAAGTGTCCATGATATAGTTAAAACATGGTGGTGAAATGAAACTAAATTTAAAATAGATAATCATGGTATATATTCTACAAATATTTGTGATGCAGATATTATGTGCATAGCTACGATTCTTTGTAGAATGTTTGGAAAGAAAACCCAACACAATTCATTGTAGATTGGATCCCTATTATTCATGAAGTTACATAAGGTTTTACCTTTAATTGGGGAAAATTGATGTCTAATGACTTGGTCAAACAAATAGGGGTTTATAAAATTCAAAGGTCTAAATGTGAACCAACTCCTTTTTATATGTCAACATATATTATGGATGTTATATGTTACAAAACCCCTTTCCCTTTGATGAAATGGAGTTGGAATCCAAAAAGTGTTGAACCAATACACATCTATCATTCTAAATTGTGGGAGGAAAATGCAAAAGATCATTTTTATGAATTTTTTCATAATTTTATCATCCCAATTCACGAGACTCTATATGGAAACCCTCCTCCCAAGATCTCTAAGAAAATCATTGGAAATTTAGGAACAATTGTATATTGGTACATCAAGGAGTGATTTTCTTATATCAGAATGTATGGATGTTTCACATCTCCTCATGCTTTATCAAATTTTTTTCCAGATAGGCTCATTTTCAAGAAAGTGGCATACCAAACAGTTTCTGTGGGAATAACAAAATAATTGAAGGCAGCACATAACAGGGTGTGGATGACTTATCCCATATAAGTTGGTGAACATTCCTTGTTATATTTTGGACATGCCAAGGTTGAAGATTCAGCCTTAGAATATATTGCATCGTCTTCTATTGAATTTAAAAGACATGACCCTCATAAGGTGGTTGAAAATCATCTGGCTGAGTTCAGCATGAAAAAGTACTTTCATGAAGACTCTCCATTTGATGATATTTTCAAAGGAGAAAATTTATATGATGAAGTTATATCCAGGATCCATAATCTTCTTGACAAAGAAAAATCATATTTTCTTAATTTCCAAAGGCATAGGAGGAGTTGTTTTCCAAAGGGTTTACAAGAGGAGAAAAGTCTTACTCGTAATGGTAATCCAACTTTGGAAGTTCTACCATCATCCAATCCCAAGAAACATGACTTGTTTGAAGTCAAAACCAAGGAAGTTTAAAAAACACTAGAGACATCATCCAAGGATACAACAATGAAGGAACCAGCTCTACCAGGTAATACCTTACAAGAAACATTGACAATGTTTGAATATTTTATGAAGCATGGACATATTTTTCCTGAGATGACTTCAAAAAATGAATCTCCTTTAAAGGATGTTACTATTTAAGTGGAATCCAATGCACTTGCATCCCCCATCCGATATTTAACTCCTCTTGCATCAAGCTTTGACATACACGACAAAGAGGTAGTAAATGTTGAACATATCACTCCTATTGAGCCAGAAGAAATTCCTTCATCATATTTCTTCTTTAGAAAAAAGACAAAATCTATTATGGAGAGAAAAATTCAAAAGAAAGGAGGTATAATCACCAAAAGGAAATTGGTGATATTTGATGGTCAGGGACAAAGTGACCCTGAATTTGCAAAATAGGTAGTTGATTCTTTGGGAGCTTTATCAACAACAAACTTGTGGTCTGTAGAAAATTTAGGAGAAACGGTTGTTTAACAAAATATTTTAATTAAGCAATTGCAAAATGTTTTAAAACAAACATAGGTGATTATTAGAGAACGAGTAAATTATGAACTAGATCAGGTCAAACAAAGTTATGATCATTAGATCAAACAACTAGAAGATAAATTGAGAAAAATTATTCAAGATCAACAAATGAATGAGAATACAATTTATCAAAAAGATGCATAAATAGTTCATTTAAAGACTCAGGTCAAAAAGGTTGAAAGTGAAATTGTTGATATTCGTTCGTTTAATAAATAGACCCTAGAAATTAATGATGGTTTACAGTCATCCCAGGATACTTTCTCTGAAAATTTGGAAAGTATTCAGAAAAAATATATTATCATCAACGATGTTTTACAAACCATTGATGATAAAGAAAAAGAGCTATTCAATACAAGGTCTAAGTTTCAGGAACTGATGATGTGGAATCAATATATATATATATATACTGGGAATTACTCAATTTATAGAGTTGGAATAGTTAAATAGTGAAATGGAAATAAAGACTTGGGAAAACAACCTGGAAGAAAGTAAAATATTGGCCAAAGAAGAAAAGAAGCATGTTTAAATTCCCTACTTGTTATATATGTAGGAATGGAGGAGATTGGCATTGGCGATGTTCATTCAATGATTGGAACTCTTAATTTAAATGAGAAGAAAGAAGATTTGAAGAAGAGCATAGAAAATGATAAGGCCGACATTCAATAAATGACTCAAGTTGATTTGCAGATTTTAAACTATTTCCTTGTTAAGCACAATTTACAGTGTCAGATTACTCATCAAGATGCAGTCAGAGTTCAAAAACATTTACCATTGTTACATAAAAGGGATTTTAACTTTGAGTTAAATGTTAATACATATCCCCCCAAGTTCGTATTTGGATTATTAAATTTGTACACTCAATATAAGGATCAACATAAGATAGTTGAATCTACGAGCAAAAAATGAAGAGATAATCCTTCAAACAACTAGCAAGAGATGAAGTTTCCAGAAGAAAGACAGATGTTCAAATATTTTGTAATATTTTGTTAGCCTAGTATTTACAAGATTTTCTTCTATTTTAAGAACTAGAAGTGTGGAAGTCTAACTGATTTCGGTTAAGACAAAATTGTATAAATAAACACATTTGAGAGATGAAGGTGGATTTTTCTCGCATGATGTAAAGAGATACATTTTAATACAAATTCCTACAGGAAGACATAGATTCTACTTCTCATTTCTTTGAGTTATGTGTTTTCTATGTGTTTTCTATGTGTTTCTACTTTATCATAATTCATATTCGTCAGTCTATGGTGTTTAAGGAATGAATTATTGTAATTTAGTAATACATCTATTGTGGTTCATTTAATTAGATGTTTATTCAGGTATACATTTTCTTATGTTTTACTGTAAGTGAAACAAGACTTGTATTTGTATAGATGTTATCATATTAATTCATATTTTAGACATACATTTCATGTTTCTTATATTTAAAATAAGGTAATATTTATCATCATTGGATACCTTGCTTTGTTTGTCAATTTGTTTTTCTATAATTGTTGTTTCCATCTCCTCATAATTGATAAGAACTTAAAGGAAGAGATGATGCCTTTGTGTTTCTAAATTATTATAATATTGAAGTCTCATTATAAGTTGAAGGTAGAAAGGCACTGTGAAATAAAATATTATTAAATCTGGATGCCTGATATTGTTCTGCGAGCCCATAATAAATCTCAGGAACAACACATTCCTTCAAACATTTTTCCAAGATCCATGATTACAATGAAAACCATACATTTTAGCTACTAAAAATATTTGTGTTATTTAGGTGAATTTCTTGGCTCTTTTTGAACATGCTATAGGCTACCAAATTATTTTTCCAAGATCCATGATTATAATGAAAACCAAACATTTTATCCACTAACAATATTTGTGTGATTTGGGTGAATTTCTTGGCTCTTTTTGAACATGCTCCAGGCTACCACAACATTAAGGATGCATACCCAATGAAAATTGGCTTGGGATAGATCATGGGCTCTTCTATGGCCAACATCATACAATTTATTTACAAAAATGCAACCTCGAGATACATACATACATACATACATGGATACATATTGTAACATCCCTCTCTTTCACGCACTGAGAAAACTTATTCTTTGAGGACACTTGCTTGCGAGTGATCCAGATTATTAAACTATTGGTCATTTGATTATGATTATGAGGCATTATGGATATGATGATATGTTATCTTGTTGTATTGACATAGACAGGTGCTATTGACTGGGTTCTCCTGAATGTGTAGACTTTGGACCTCTAGGATGCAAATGCATAGATGAAACCCCTTGGACTCTGGATCAAGTCAGGGAGTGGTCTATTGGGTTGAATATTGTTGATGTAACATATGTACATATGATTAGATGTTATGATGATTTATTATTATTGCTGACATGATTCTTTGATGGATGTAGGCTGACGATATCTTACCGACTAGACTCACATGTGGAGTAGAGGGGTCATGCACGACAACCATAGACTTTGAAGGAGAGGTGTGGGAGCAACCCTGCCACAACCTACTAGAACTCCCACCGTGGCTCAAACTGTAGGTTAACGATTAACAAGTTCAAGAAGACCCATGATGTCATGAGGGCAGACTGTGATAGTCGCTCATGATGATTATAAGGGGCACATAATAAGGTAGGGGCCTTATTCCTTAGAGGCCCTTAGTCTCCCACAAGATCACCTAGCGGAGTATTGACTCTAGGGGTTTTTTATGTCTACCAAATCAGTCAAGAGGTGAATGGCACCCTTGGAGAACGTAGTGCATCCTGAAGGGCACGTTGTGCAAGGAAAATAGAAAGAGGTGAGTGGAACCCTTGGAGCACGTAGTGCATCCTAAAGGGCACATCGCACAAGGAAAACGGAACAAGGTTTGTATCACCCTTGGAGCACGTAGTGCGTCCTGAAGGGCACATCGTGAGTTTAACGAGTAAAATAATAAACCTAGTTAGCCTTAAAACTAATGATGTGACAAGTAAGATTTAAAAACAATTTTCCCCTAATAAAAATGTCACCCAACCTAGACAAATTAAAACCTATGTCTAAGTAGCACATGTGGTCAAATAATAATAATAATAATAATAATAATTAAACAT
>JZKD02S1674081.1:358183-379460 GCA_000966675.3 Picea glauca | reverse complement strand
TATCTACACTTGCTAAATTAATTTTAATTAAAGAGGGAAAAGGGTAAAAGGTTGTTTTATCTACACTTGCTAAATTTATTTTTAGTTAAAAAGGAAAAAGAGGGAAACTTAAAAGAAATAGGAAACTTAAGGAAAAAGGGGAAACATAAAGAAAAAGTTGAATGTCTAACTTAGTAAGGAATCTTGCCTTGGGAACTTGCTATTTATGAACTCAGCTAGGAATTAAGTAAGGTGTAAGTCATTTAAGATTTGTAAGGGAATATTGGGACACCAAGGAGCATTTTTATGAATGATTTTAGGTGGGTGAGGAAAATAAGAATAATTAATCATTTAATAAAATTAATTTTCTGGTGCAACTAGGGGATGGGTGACACATGTACGGGGGAGGTTTTTCGAATTTAATTAACTGAAAAATGAATTTAATGAGAAATTGGGAAACTAGTTACTTAAAAACTCTATAAAAAGGGTGGAGGAGGAGGCGTATGGATCTGATATTTTTGTGTGACGTTACACTACTGAATTCTTTTCTTGACTGAACTTCTCTTGTGGGAGTTGGGATACCTAGCTTGGGTAATGAGTGGTAGCTCAACCTTGTGAGGCGAGTTGGGTGCTAGTAGTTCTCTAGTACTGTGTGGGTGGCCCCTTTGTGGCTTGAGGAAATCAAGGGAAATAAGAGTACCCCTAGCATTGGCTGGGAGGTACCGGTGAGGTCACATCGGTTGGCAAGAGGGAGTTGGATGGAGCGCACGCGGGACAACAACTTTGGAGAATTTGCGTTGGCTAAGGTATGCATGTTAAAGTTGTTACTTGCAATAGAATGTAATTTACACATGTTATTTTATGTCCTTGGTCGAAGATTTCATGGCCATGAAATTTCTTTTACCTGCCTTCCTACAGTATTTGTAACCCCTTTGCTCATTGTATTCTGAATTGATTTCCCATGGCAAACCCAACCTCTTTTTGCAATGACTTCTCTGTGTTTTTCTTTATTAATTATTACGAAGAAATTTGTGTTTTTATCTTTTTTTCCTTATCCCTTTAGTCATGAGTCTGTGCCTGAGAAGTTGGCCAGTAGCCGAATTGATTGTCATCACTTCGGTGGTTAAAGACCTATAGATTCAAGTGCCATGCTTTCTGTGCATGGATGATGAGTGAAGGATAAAATTTATTTTTATGGACAATGATATCATATTTGTACACATCAATTATATCATTACACATTGATATCGGTTTATATCATGTGTTTATTTGTACATGTTATTAACACAGCGAGATCGCTAGCAGAGATTAAATTGTAGGGTTCAATTCTTTTAAAAATGTAATTTCATAGGGAGTTAATGTTGGACAACGATGCCATTGCTAGGCAACAATTCTATGGGTAGCATTAATGGACGACAATTGAATATCATGAATTGATAGAAATTGAGTTACGATACCATTTATTATTGACATCGATCTAGCATTTATTTTATTACATAGATCATACAGATAACAACTTTATCTGCATTCCTTTAAATAACGAATTATGTTTTAAAAGACATGATTTATATTGTTTAAAAGACATGTTTCATATCTTGTTCAATTTAAAATATAGCGAATTCATCCTTAGGAAAATACTTATCGGATATCTGGAATTGGAATTTGGCTACAATGAACTCATTGTTCGATAATAATTATTTTAATGTGATGTATGAATATTATAGTTGTTAGTTTCCCTTGCATCTTATTGACTTGTTGATTGGGTGTTAGGGTTATTCATCATGTGTTTGACAGTTAACTCGGTCTCCTAGTGTGTTTAATTTTCTTGGTTTGTTGGTCTAGATGTGTTGTGTTGTGCCTTGTTTACTGTCACGCCTATCGCCTAGTGATGGTATGATTCTTGATGAGAGGTTCATTGCGCATTCTGATGGATAGAGGCAAATGATAACCTGGTCAGAGTTTGTGCTTCCCGATGTGGGTGTTGTTTGTTGCAATTGATGTTGGTACTTGATTCTGTAACACCTCAATGCGTTGGTTTTCACATCCTAGAGGGTTCTAGTTACTATCCATCGAAGTTGTTGTGTTGGGTTGTTGATGTTGTTCTTTAGCTTGTAGGCATGGTCTTGCTTGTGTCGAGCAGGTAGTCGTTTTATCTGTCTATTGATTATTGCATGTTGTGTTGGGTTGTTGATGTTGTTCTTTAGCTTGTAGGCATGGTCTTGCTTGTGTCGGGCGGGTAGTCGTTTTATCTGTCTATTGATTATTGCATGTTTCGTTCCATTGCATGATGTGCTAGTATGCTGAGTCGTTATCGTTTGTTGCCCGAATTTGTAAGTTGTGTTTGTCGTCAAGTTGTGTTGATTATTGTTGTTGTTGAGTGCCTTCCTGCTTAAACAAAAAAAAATTGCACTTGCTTTGCATCACATGCAGTCATAACGATGGGGTCGTTACCTATGGTATCAGAGCGGTTCGACCCACGACTTGGGATCAATACGGCTTTGGTTGATTTGATTTTTTATTATAAGTTTGCTAATTAATTTGATTTGTATTCATGTAGGTAATCATGGTTATAGGATGTCGCAGAGGCAGACAATGGAGTGCTAGGGGAGGAGGTGCAACGCCTCTAGTAGCATCCATGCCTGAGGGGTCTAACCCCAGGGAGACAAACCAGTTGTCAGGCAGGAACAAGTAGCGATGGGTGATGTGGTTGGGATGATGAGATATTTTCAGTGGATGTCTGAAGAAATGATCATCCATTTGGATAGAGATGAGGCTAGAGTGCCGACACCCCTTGAGGGTCCACCGTGCACTCCAATCGGTACTAGTAGCATTCATCATGAACTCGAGAAGGTCAAATTTCCTGAGTTCTTTGGTGCCCTGGACGGTGCATCCACCGAGGCATGGTTGGAGAATATGGTTATATTCTTTTCACTTTGCGACTATACCTCCAACATGAAGGTCTGCATGGAGGTCTTTCAACTGAAGGGGTTGCTCTTCTATGGTGGAAGACACTCTTGCCACAATTGAACATGGTCGTCGAAGACGTCACATGGGAACTGTTTGAGGAATGGTTCTGAGAGAGGTATCTATCAGAGGAATTCATTGAGTGTCATCTCAATGAGTTCAACGCCTTACGACAGGGTCTTCGTATGGTGCCCGAGTATGAGGCCCATTTTATGGATTTTCTTTGGTATGATCTGCACCTAAATATCGAGAAACTTAAGGTCAACAGGTTCTTGTTTGGCCTTAATGTCAAGATTCGTGCAAAGGTTAGGATTCTGATGCCTCAGACTTTGCATGATGTCATCCATAAGGCCCTCATAGCAAAGGAGGAGCTTATCAGTGGGGTTCAATGTAGGACTCCAGCGAGACCAGCAAGGCAGCTGTCATCTAGTGTGTAGCAGCATTAGACACCAGCTAGGCATTCACCAAGATATCATGGCTTCCATAGTGGATCCACTTTCACTACACCTCGATGACCAGTGCCTCAGCAATGAAATCCTTACCGAGGACCACAACACTAGCACCAGCGTCAACCGCAACAACAACACTTTAGGCATGTTCAATAGAACAGACTAGGATTCTAGGCTGTTGGGCCATCAACTTCTACTTCGAGTACCAAGATTATGGGATGGAAGAAAGGGTGTTGGACATGTGGGGAGCCATATTACCAACACGAATTCAAAATGAAGAGGAGTAGAGCATCTAGATCAGTTGGACCCACTACCGTGGGAGATTTGGGCAAAGCCCGTCAGATTCATGCAGCGGTGAACAACCACTAGAAATATCACCATTCGAATGTGCTCGAGACGTCAAGTACCATTGTTGACCAGAACCTTAGTATTTTGATTGATCCAGGTGCTACAGAGAGTTTAATTTCTAGTGCAGCGCTAAAAATAATTAAGGTAAAGGCAATCAAACAGGATGATTTTAGCTTTGTAGAAATGGCTTCGGAAGCCAAACAAAAGTTTGGAGGGAAGGTTACAAGATGTAGCCTTAACCTGGGAGATTTTGTTACCAGGGCCAACTTGTACATCACGATGATAGGATCGTATGAAGTCGTTATCAGTATGGGCTGGTTGGAATCGCATGAGGCGATACTCAATTGTAAGATGAAATGATTGAGTTTAGTCGATGATGAGGGGCATAGATGCATGATTGTAGGTCAGAACCAGGGATTTTCACTAAGGTTCATCTCTTCCTTACAACTACGGAAAAGCATGCACAAGGGATGTAAGATTTATACGATCCTTGCATTAAACAAGAAGGGAGTAGCGGAAGGTCTAGAACACCTTCTGGTGGTGAGAGAATTTGTGGACGTCTTCCCTAAGGAGTTACCTAGGATGTCGTTGGAGAGGGAGTTGGAATTTACTATAGACCTAAAACCAGGGACTGAACCAATAGAAAGAATGCCTTATCAGATGTCGACCCCAAAGTTACAGGAGTTGAGAATGCAACTGAAGGAGTTACTGGACCTAGAACGTATATGTCCAAGTGTGTCACTGTGGGGTGCACCTATTATTTTCATACTAAAGAATGATGGGGCATGGAGACTCTACATTGACTATTGTGAATTGAAAAAGGCAGAGATCAAGAATCAATACCTGTTGCCAAGGATTGATGATTTGTTCGATCAGATGAAAGGAATAACAATGTTTTCAAAGATCGACTTGCGATCAGGGTATCACCAGTTACGGATCAAGGAGGATGAAATCCCTAAGACCACCTTTAAGATGAGGCCTAGACATTATGAGTTTATTTTTTTACCTTTTGGACTGACAAATTCCCATGGGGTATTTATGAGTTTGATGAACGGGGTGTTATGTGACTACTTGGAAAAGTTCGTCCAAGTATTCATTGACGAAAATTTGATTTAATCTTGGATGATGGAGGAGCATGAAGAACACTTACGCTTGGTACAACAGTGTTTGAGAGAGAAAAAATTGTATGGGAAATTGTCTAAATGCTTGTTTTATCAATAGAAGATTCACTACTTAGGGCATGTCATCTCCGACGAAGGTATCATTGTGGATCCTACAAAGGTCGAGGCTATTATGGAATTGCCTGCACCAACGAATGTCCCAGAAGTACGTAGATTCATGGGTTTAGCGGGATACTATTGATGGTTCTTCGAGGGATTCTCAAAGATAACAAATCTGATTACGGAATTGCAGAAGAAGAATAAGAAGTTTGTTTGGACCAAGAAATGCATGGAGCCATTTCAGAGGCTCAAGGAGTTGTTGACAACGACACCAATACTAAAGGTCCCTGACATGGACACAGACTTCTTAGTATGCACTGACGCATCCAAGGAAGGCTTAGGCGGAGTCTTGATGCAAGACAATCAAGTGATCGCTTACAAATTGAGGAAGTTGAGAAGGCATGAGGAGAACTATGTGATGCACAATTTGGAGTTGTTAGCCATTGTTTATGCCTTGAGAGTTTGGAGACACTAGCTTATTGAATGAAAATTTGAACTAAAAATGGACCAATGTGGACTACAACACATCTTTATGCAAAGCGACTTGAATGCGGGACAACGGTGTTGGTCGAAATTTCTTAGCGAGTACGATTTCGAGATTACTTACATAAAAGGTACAGTGAATCGAGTGGCAGATGCGTTGAGTCAGAGACCCCACATCTTTTTGGTGATGCCTCTTTAGACGAATCTACGTGAAAATATTCTAACTTTATAGCACGATGATGACTGGTACAAGGAGGTCAAGGATTTTATCGGAAAAAACACAATGATGGTACCAATATTTGAGGGATTTACATTGGATGACGAAAGATTATTAAGATTTAAAAATCAAATTTATGTACCACAGAATGATGAGTTGAGGAGTTTGATCCTAAACGAGGCTCACAGAGTAGTGTACATGGCTCACCCAGGAGTCACGAAGACGAGGGCAGAACTTAAACCCTTATTCTTATGGAAAGGAATGAAGGCAGACATAGTCAACTACATGGCAAGATGTCTAGAATGTCAGTATGTAAAGGATAACCATATACATCTAGCAGGATTACTACAACCACGCGCTATTCTGAAATCTAAATGGGAGGTCATTTCGATGGATTTCATTGTTGGATTGCCACTGACAACAAGGAGACACGACTCGATTTTTTTGGTAGTCGACACTCTAATGAAGAGTGCTCATTTTATTCCTGTACGTACGACGTATCAGGCACCAAACATAGCTAGTTTTTTCGTCAGTGATATTGTGAGGATGCATGGCATGCCTAAGAGGATTATATCCGATAGAGGATCGGTGTTTACCGGACGATTTTGGACTAGTTTCCAAGAGGCCTTGGGAACCCAACTTAACTTTAGCATTGCGTATCACCCAGAGATAGATAGGAAAACTGAACAAACAAACCAAATATTAGAGGACATGTTGTGTATGTACTTGATGGACCAACAAAAGAAATGGGAGGAATTCTTTCGACTAGTAGAATTCGCATATAACAACAGTTATCAAAGCACCATTAAGATGGCGCCTTTCAAGTTTCTTTACAGGCGACCATGTAAGACACCTTTGAGTTGGGATCGTCTTGAGGATAGGGTCCTAGTGGGGCCAAAAACGATCCAAGAAATGGAGGATCAAATGCAAACAATAAGACAAAGGATCAAGGAAGAGCACAATCGACGAGTTATGCCGATGCACATTGTGTAGACCGTAGTTACAAAGTTGGAGATCGAGTCTTCTTGTGGGTGAAACTGCATAAGAGTTAAATCAAGTTTGGAAAGGGTGCTAAAATCTCTCCTAGGTTCATGGGACCTTTAGATATTGTGGAAAGGAAGGGGATCGTGGCCTATTGACTAGCCTTTCCTGATTCTTTGAGTCATATGCACAATGTTTTTAACGCATTTTTTTTGAGACATTATATTGGTGATCCTACACATGTTATTGGAATGATTTCCATGCAGGTATCTGTCGAGGGTACGCTCATGGCTGAGCCAATCTACATATTGAACCATTGCATTCAACAACTACGATGTCAGACAATAGATCAGGTCAAGGTGTAGTGGGACAACTATAGTCCACACTCAGCGACCTGGGAGGATGCATATGATATGTGCTAGCATTTTCCATTTTTGTTGGATATATAGACTTATGATACAGTGATACACTTTTTATAGGCACTTACATACCGTAAAACCTCAGGATTAATTTTAGACCAAGAGGGGGTGTATGTAACATCCCGCTCTTGCGTGCACTTAGCGAACTTATTCTTTGAGGACACTTGCTTGCAAGTGATCTGGATTATTATACTATTGGTCGTTTGATTGTGATTATGAGGCATTATGGATATGATGATATGTTATTTTGTTGTATTGACATAGACAAGTTCTATTGAGTGGGTTCTCTTGAGTGTGTAGGACTTTGGACCTCGAGGATGCAGAGACATCGATGAAACCCCTTGGACTCTGGATCGAGTCAAAGAGTGGATTGTTGCGTTGAATATTGTTGATGTGACATATGTACATATGATTAGATGTTATGATGATTGATTAATATTGCTAACATGATTTGTTGATGGATGCAGGTTGATGATATCTTGTCAACCAGAATCACATGTGGAGTAGAGGGGTCAAGCACGACAACCAGAGAATTTGAGGGAGAGGTGTGGGAGAAGCCCTGCCACAACCTACTAGCACTCCCATCGTGGCTCGAATTGTAGATTAATGATTACCTAGTTCGAGAAGACCCATGATGTCATGAGGGAAGACTGTGACAGTCACTCACGATGATTCTAAAGGGTGCACAATAAGGCAGGGGCCTTATTCCTTAGAGGGCCTTAGTCTCCCACAAGATCACTTGGCGGAGTATTGACTCCAGGGGTTTTTGATATCTACCAAGTCAATCCAGAGGCGAGTGGCACCCTTGGAGCACGTAGTGCATCCTAAAGGGTACGTTGCTCAAGAAAAATGGAAAGAGGTGAGTGGCACCCTTGGAGCACATAGTGCATCCTGAAGGGCACATCGTGCAAGGAAAATAGAAAGAGGCGAGTGGCACCCTTGGAGCATGTAGTACATCCTAAAGGGCACATCGCGCAAGGAAAATGGAAAGAGGTGAGTGGCACCCTTGGATTAAATAGTGTGTCCTGAAGGGCACATCATGAGTTAAATGGTTAAGTAAATAAACCTAGTCAGTCTTAAAACTAATGATGTGATAAGTAAGATTTAAAAACAATTTTTCCCTAATAAAAATGTTGCCCAGCCTAAAGAAATTAAAACCTAGGTCTAAGTAGCACATGTGGTAAAAAAAATAATAATAATTAAACATGTAACAAGAAGGGGGGAGGGGGGGGCTAATAAATTCAAATTAAATTATTAAAATCAAAGTATAATGAAGGATTAAAATTTTAAAAAGGGAAATGGTTTTTTTTATTTACACTTGCTAAATTAATTTTAATTAAAGAGGTAAAAGGGTAAAGGGTTGTTTTATCTACACTTGCTAAATTGATTTTTAGTTAAAAAGGAAAAAGAGGGAAACTTAAAAGAAATAGGAAACTTAAGGGAAAAGGGGAAACATAAAGAAAAGGTGGAACATAAATAAAAAGTTGAATGTCTAACTTAGTAAGGAATCTTGCCTTGGGAACTTGCTATTTATGAAATCAACTAGGAATTAAGTAAGGTTTAAATCATTTAAGATTTGTAAGGGATTATTGGGACACCAAGGAGAGTTTTTAGGAATCATTTTAGTTGGGTGAGGGAAATAGGAATAATTAATCATTTAATAAAATTAATTTTCTTTTGAAACTAGGGGATGGGTGACATGTGTATGAGGGAGGTTTTTCGAATTTAATTAACTGAAAAATGAATTTGATAAGAAATTGGGAAACTAATTACTTAAAAACTCTATAAAAAGGATGGAGGAGGAGGAGTATGGATCTGATTTGTTTGTGTAACGTTACGCTGCTAAATTTTTGTCTTGACTGAACTTCTCTTGTGGGAGTTGGGATACCCAGCTTGGGTAATGAGTGGTAGCTTGACCTTGCAAGGCGAGTTGGGTGCTAGCATTTCTCTGTTATTATGTTCGTGGCCCATTTGCGGCTCGGGGGGCTCAAGGGGAAGAAGACTACCCCTATATTTGGTTGGGAGGTACCAGTGAGGTCACATTGGTTGGCAAGCGGGAGGTGGAAGGAGCGCGCGTGGAACAACTTCAAAGGATTCGTGTTGGATAAGGTACGCCTGTTAAAGTTTTTACTTGCAATAGAATGTAATTTACACATGTTAGTTTATGTGCTCGATTTAAGATTTCATGGACATGAGCTTTCTTGCACCTACCTTCCTATGATATTTTTAACCCCTTTACTCATTGTATTCTAAATTGATTTCCCGTGGCGAACCCAACCTCTTATTGCAATGACTTCTTTGTGCTTGTTTTATTAATTATTACAAAGAAATTTGTGTTTTTATCTTATGTCCCTTATCCCTTTAGTCATGAGTCCATTCTTGATCAGTCGGCCAGGAGCTGAATCGACGGTCGTCACTTCGGTGTTCAAATACCTATAGATTCAAATGCCTTGCTTTTATGTGCATGGATGATGAGTGAAGGATAAATCTTGTTTGTCCAACTATCTATCCCTTACGTATCCCTGTGTTTATGAGAATGATCATCCTTTCATTTTGATTGTTTCATTGCGGAATGATTTATCTTTGCGTATTTTGTTTGATTATCTCTCTTCTTTATCTCTGCGATTTCTAGGCATATTACCCAATGCTTGATTGGTATAACCCCTGCGATTTTATTGATAAAACCCAACACTTTGTTCCATATCATCTCTGTGATTTTAGTGATGAATCCCAGTGCTTGGTTTGTTATTTTGACTATGATTTACATGTAGTGACTGTGATGTAATAAATTGACAGTTTTTTTAAGATGCAATGACTGCTATTGAAATTTTTAGTGAATGTTATTTTATTACTATAATAGTGTTTTTATATGCATCGATTTTGAAATTACCCCAACAATGATACCTGGAAGAGAGTAGTTGATATACTTCATACCCATTTTTTTTTACGAATTTACCAAGAGATTTTCATTGATTTTTGTACCTACATTTAATCAACCACGAATTTTTACCTGTGTTTTTCATTGATTGCTCCACCTGCGTTTTAATCAACCACGAATTTTTACCTTCATTTTTCATTGACTGCTCCACCTGCGTTTTAATCAACCACGAATTTTTACCTGCGTTTTTCATTGACTACTTCACCTGCATTTCAATCAACCACGAATTTTTACCAGTGATTTCATGTGGATACCTGCGTTTTTATTACATTGAGTGACAACGAGTGTAGGATTGGATGTGACTATGTTGTATTCATTGCTATTGGTTGCATTTTTATCTCTAATAGACAGTAAGTTATATATGATAGACAACCTTGCACATGATAGAGAGTGATTGTGGATAGTGAACATGTTTACATTGACAATGATTGAAAAAAAGAAATATTTTATGTCAGTGCTATCATGCATTAAACACATCGATTTAATAAATGGGTACGACATCGAATATTTAATGATAATGGGTATTGATTTACTGTGTTGACAACAATTCTTATGACAACAACTCTATTTTTATTCTATTACATAGGTCGACGCTTCTCTTCTATATTTTGTTTGTATTCACAAGACAACAATTCATACATTAAATAGACAATAATAGTGTATATATTAATAGACAATAAAATCATGTAATTCATAGATAACGATTATATTTTTTTCAACTTCAAAGACAGTGAATTATAATGTTTAATGGACAATGAATATAGGGTTGATTCCTTGTTAATTCCTTAAAATTGTTAATTTCTTTTTATGGACAATGATATCATATTTGTACACATCGATTATATCATTACACAACGATATTGATTTATATCATTTTTTTATTTTTACATGTTATTAACACAACGATATCGTTGGCAAAGATTAAATTGTAGAGTTCAATTCTTTTAAAAATGTAATTGCACAGTGAGTTAATGCTAGATAGCGATGCCATTGCTAAGCAGCAATTCTATGGGTAGCATTAATGGATGGCAATTGAATAGCATGGATTGATAGAAATTGAGTTGCGATACCATTTATTATTGACATCGATCTAGCATGTATTTTATTACATAGATCATATAGATAGAAACTTTATCTGCGTTCCTTTAAATAGAAAATTACATTTTAAAAGACATGATTTATATTGTTTAAAAGACCTGTTTCATATCTTGTTCAGTTTAAAAGATAGCGAATTCATCCTTAGAAAAATACTTATCAGATATTTGGAATTGGAATTTATCTACAATGAACTCATTGTTTGATAATAATTATTTTAATGTATTGTATGAATGTTATAGTTAGTTTCCCTTGCATCTTGTTGACTTGTCAATTGGGTGTGGGTTAGTCATCATGTGGTTGACAGTTAACTCAATCTCCTAGCGCATTGAATTTTCTTGGGTTGTTGATCTATATGTGTCATGTTGCACCTTGGTTACTATCACGCCTATCGCCTGGTGATGGCATGATTCTTGATGATGGGTTCATTGTGTGCCTTGATGGATAGAGGTGAATTATAACCTAGCCAGAGTCTGTGCTTCCTGATGTGGGCATTGTTCATTGCAATTGATGTTGGTACTTGATTTTGTAATGCCTCAATCTGTTGATTTTCACATCCTAGAGGGTTCTAGTTACTAGTCGTTGAAGTCGTTGTGTCAGGTTGTTGATGTCGTCCTTTATCTTGTAGGTGTGGTATTGCTTGTGTCGGGTGGGTAGTCATTTTATCTATCTATTGATTATGGCATGTTTCGTCTCATTGCATGATGTGCTAGTATGTTGAGTCATTTTCATCTGTTGCCCGAATGTGTAAGTTGTGTTCGTTGTCAAGTTGTGTTGATTATTGTTGTCTTTGAGTGCCTTCTTGCTTAAAACAAAAAAAAAATCACTTGTTTTGATTTGCATGTAGTCGTAATGATGGGATCGTTACACACACACACACACACACATAGTTTAGAAATAACAATCTACATTCATGATGCCTCAATTCACAAACAAGAAGTCTTAAATTACTATAATTTTTAGAAAACTAATGATAACTCATTTATCATTAAAATTTTCACGTCAAATTTCAACCATTAATAATGATATTCAAGAATGGAAGAATACTACCATCAGGTTTTATTCTTATAGAAATTCAAAATTAATAGAGTTTCCAATAAACTAATGTATATCATTTTTACCTAGTAAGTGTAGTTGGAATTTCCATGTTCAAAGTCGTCCATCATTTCTGATTCTAGAGGGTTGAATTCAAGAACAATTCCTACAACTCATGAGGAAACTTTTTCATGAATAACCACTTGAAATCAAAATTACATGAAGATAAATAAACCAAATTCACGTCCAATCTAATAGTGCATTATATAACTATTTTAGAACATTTACCTCCAAGTGCATCTTTTGTTTTCTCAAATATATTTTTGGCATATAGGAAATGGATTTTTTTTCCATAGATTTTCCATATTGTCTTCTTGTTGTTTACACATGTTTCTCATGCATTTCACAGTAAATTAGTATCTAAATACAATTCCATACAACAATGGGTCAATAATTTATATATCAAGTCCAGATTGATATCTATTCTAGAAAATATAAATTTCATAACTAATACAACTAGAATAATATTATTTAACATAAATTTTCAAATCAATTATAAGTATAACAAACTATAAATGTAAATGCAACAGTTGCAGAGTGTTCCATCCATTAGCCCCTTTCTTTTTCCAACTTAGGTTGTACTAATCAATTTCTACTCTCAATGAAGGGTAGTTTCCTCAATTTTAGTAATGATTCATCCATTAGCTCTAATTCCATTACCATTTCCAACTTTCATGATCCTAACCGGTTTCCTCCCATCCATACTCAACGAAAAATCCTTTCCCTGAGATCCCCAAGTTGTGTGGGATCATAACCAGTTCTAGTTGTAGAATATATGTACATCATGTATTTTACCATCCACTGACAAAATTCATATTAGTGATCCTAAATCCTTTCCAAATCCCATTTATCTATGAAATTGTAGTGAAACTTGCACATAGAATCTAGCTAGAAACAATGAACACAAAACTTGCAAAGTTGAGAGAGAATAGAAGAATTGGAGAGAAAGACTGAAAGAATTGTATTCCACACAATCCACACTCAAAGAGTGAATAAATTACAATATAGATAAGATACATTCTCAAACTAATGTGACATAGTAGTCTTCTAGAGAGATGAGAAAATACACTAAAAAAAACCTAAGTGAACCGCCACCTAGTCCTAGTTAGCCGACCATGTAGTCACCAATTAACTAGCTCACACAAGTGAAGTGGATTTTTCCCTCCAATGGATTTTTTGTGGGTTTTATCTTGGAATTCTCCAACATGCATTCTTCATGATCATCCTCCTGAATAGGACCTCCAATTTGTTCCATACTTTGTCTGGAGTTGTGAATGATTCAACATGGAATAGTAATTAAGGAGAAATATACAAGAAGATAAGTCTGAAAACCATATTCTATCTGTTGAGAAAATGAGATTTCTCATCAGTGGAGTTGGGCTCTACTTTGGTTCCCATAGTGATTTGATATAATCCTATGATTTTGAGAAGAAGAAGAATCTTTGGCTTCCAATTGAAGTAGTTGTATGGGGTAAGAATGACAGATGATAGAAATTCCATCCTTTGAAATTGCTTCAATATTGTGTACCTATAATACATAGTTTGTGTGCCTTCTTCCTAACACATATCAGATTTATTACCATGTGAAATTGTAGTGAAACTTGCACGGAGAGTCTAGCTATCAACAATGAACACAAAACTTGCAAAGTTAAGAGAAGAAGAGAGGAATTGGAGAGAAAGATTGAAATAATTGTATTCCACACAATCCACACTCAAAGAGTGAATAATTTGCAATATATATAAGCTACATTCTCAAACTAATGCACCATAGTAGTCTTCTAGAGAGATGTGGACACACACTAATAGAAAATTGAGTGAACTTCCACCTAGTCCTAGTTAACCAACCATATAGTCATTAGTTAACTATCTCACACAAGTGAAGTGGAGAGAATATCATTCATACACATGTGTAGTGCTCTCCTAGCCTCGTTCATGTGAATTGCACCCTCCTAGTGATGATTCCAAGGCGAACATGCAACACTTAGTGATAATATTGAGGTTTCTATTTGAGACTTGGCTCCAATAGTCTAACTAAAGTAGAATTGAGTAATGATTGAACAGAATGTGGTTCCCTCATCTAGGGGAGAAAATCTCAAACCAAGGGACAACCTCAACATAGACTAATGAACATAGAAAAATAAATACTAGGTGGATGTGTAATATCTCCAATATTATGATTCCAACTATTTATGTTGGTATAATTTTCATGGCATTTATGTACTCTCCAGGTCGCCACCCCAAAAAAATGGATACTCTCTTCTATTTATAGATCCCATGAGGCTAGCCACCTCACCCCCTTCATGCAAAATTACAAATTTCTTAATTAATAAATTCATTATTATTCATTACTCTTCCCCCCCATGTGTCACTCCCCCTTTTCTCTAATTATTTATTTATCTTCCTAAATAATAATTCACTTTTTAATAAAATAATAGTATTTTTAATAGCCCCCTGAAAGTGGGTAGATAATTTAAAATTAATTCAACTATGGGGTTCTTAAAAATTTGTACCTTATCATAATTTAGCATATAAAAGAATTAGTTGTTTGGGAGTAAGGTCATCCCAACTTATTTTTGTCGGGGAATAAAATGGAACATGATATGAAACAAAGAACACAGTACTACAGACAATCAAAGAGGGGAGAAAATTTAGAATAATAGAGGTGGCATCTAAAGACACCATTACAACACTTAAGCACATCGTATTGTGATCAGAACATCAGAGTGCATATTACACATCTTGATATGCATGATCTATTTTGAAATCTCAATTCACATTCAACGTTATGATAATGAACCAAGGGGTATTCTTTTATAGTCTCAATATTTAACCAACTCCCATGGAATCTGGAAGATATTATCCACATATAACCATAGGTGGTTAGATATGACTCCACAAAATCCTCTCTGTCAAGTCATCTTGATGAGACTCGACCCAAATGAATATCCATCTAACTCATAGTCAATTACAGGGATGGTCGATCCATATTTCCACTATCTTCGACTATTTTTCAACTATCTGACCAACAGGCACATCGACTACTCGACCAATAGGTGTGGTGTGTAGGTTGATCTCTCGACCAATTGTTTCCATATGTAGGTCAACATATTGATCGACTAAACCTAGGATATGTGTGATGAACCATCAATGTTTGATGTTCCAACACCCCCATCAACACACAAATTTGTATATTCAGGAGGTGAAATTACATCAATGGAACCGCCCCCCCCCAAATTGCATCTTCCTGAATCCCAAGAAAAGTGTAGATCTTGATAAATCTATGTTATACCACAAATTTCTATAAAAAAATGCATTTATGAGATGGCCTAGTCCATTAACTATCTTTCAAACCTAAATCCCATTCTCCTTTGTCATAATCATCTAAAACACAACACTTTTTTTCCATACTCTATTCACCCATGTGCAAATCACGTACATACACTATTTTATAGTGTACAAACCATGTATACCCTCAATTTTGTGAAAAATAAAAATATTGCACATTTTCGGGTGGGGTTTTTGGTTTGTGTTGTTCATAAACCTCCATTGTGCCATACACAATGGAATATAACCATCCCAACATATTTAATATGGTATATAAGAACCTATGGGGGTATGGATGAGGAGAAAAAACCTTGGTACAATATTATGTTGACGATTTACAAAATTCCCTATTCCCTGAACCTATGAGTAGCATCCCTTTATCTGGAAATCTGCATTTCCAAAATTCCTTCCTCTCTCATATATGACCATAGGGTGTGTTCCTATCCCTTCTAGGTCATTCGAGGAAGAACAACTTTGTTCAATTGATGCTTGAAGGATCTAGTGGAGGAACCTAAGTGATTGGCTTCAAGGTAGTGTCAGTGGTTAGGGTCAGGTTGTAACTACCTACTTGTACTATTTCAATAAAAGAGTTCTATTTCCCTCCATATATGTGTAATTTTGTTCAATTTATTTGTATATGTTAACTTGATTTACATATTTGAATTTTTCACATTACATTTATAGCTTGATTTCATAACTACCTTGTTGCAATATAGACTTGATCTCCTTTTGCAGGTTGGTGTGGACAAAGATCATGGGTAAGTCAAAGGTCAAGAGCGAGGAACGACATCGAACATTTGGATACAAGTTGTGAGGTCTTCTACTCTCTCTTCCAAGTAGTTATTTCATTATAAGTTTGTGTGCAGGAGGGTAAGTTCAGTCTTTTAGATAAGATAATGCTCTATTGTGACATAGAACCAAGGTCATAGGGTAAAAATCATGTAATAGAGTTGGGGACCATACTGGGGACTCTTTTCTCCTAGTTTGGGTTGGTTTAAGGGATCTTGTGTTGTCTTGATTGTTGTGGTTTTCTTGTTTTCTGCGCTGATTTTCAAAGAAATTGCTATACCAAAAGCCTTCTCTAGGTTTTAGAAGCTTCCCTTGAGTTTGCAACTTCTTTTGCTAAGTTTTTTCCAAACCATACACACTTTAACTTTGTTTGAATCACGTATATATGTGATTTTCCTCAGTTCCAATAGCATATATATGCTATTCATTGTGTTTGTTGTCACGTATTTTTCTGAGAAAGGTTGTTTTTGGTCCATTCTTTGAGTTTTGGGAGGATTTAGGTTGGTTGTTCAGTACTTTCTAAACTTTATCTCATTTCTTTTGTCTTTGAATGTTTTATTAAGCCTATGAAAACTTGAAAATCATGCTATAAAGTTATTTCTTTTTATTTGGTTAGTCTTTTTCTTATATGGTTTTTAGGTGGGTTGAAAGGTTAGTCTTGAGGGGATGGGCTTCGCTTCTAGTTGTTTATTTCCTTCTAGTATTTTTAGAATGTTTTATTTCTTCCTCTTTGCCTTCTTCCCTTTTTTCATAAAAAGAAAAGAAAAAATTGCATCCTAATTGCGTTCCATTTCTTTCTAGTAACAAAAAATAAAAATAAAAACTTGGTCGTTGGTTGTTATTTTCTTATTCCCTTACCTATGAAATTTTGTAGGAAAGAACTAGTTTACTAGCACTCAGGTATTTAGTGCATTTTGTATCAGGAAAGGAAAAAATTGCATTTCAAGGTTTAAAGGATTGTTCATGCATTTTTTTTATTTTTTTAAACTCTTTTTCATTGAAGGATTAGTGTAAATTTTTCTTTGCCTATGTTCTTATGGGTTTCATTTTTTGCAAGAGTCTCAAACAACATCAATTTCACTCCACACCCTTGTTGATTAAATAACAACCTATAAAATGAATGCTAACTCCTCTGAGTGTTATCCAATCACAGTGGATTAAGAGTATTTGGGTTTTTTACTTGAAGTGACACTAACTCATTTGGCATCAGTCCTCTATGAATTTTGAACCTGGTTGAATTTTTCCTGAAATGGCATTGGCCCTCTTAGTGTCAATACTCTAGAAGCTTCGTACCTAGTTTGATATTTTCTAAAGTGACACCATCCCTTTTGTAGATAGTCCTATGGAAGAGCTTCAGGCTTAGTTACCCTTCCCATATGTCCAGTCATGACCGTTTATTGTACCCCCTAACTGGGAGTTGGTGACCTTAGTTTCTTTTCCTAGGGATCTAAGAGGTGACTACAGGGGGTTTCACATGGTACCTAGGGAATTTTATGTATCACACTTTTTATTATTATGGGTGCTTGCACCGGGTAAGGCTAGTCAATGGAGGTTGGAATAACTACTTATCACTCCTTTGTCCATTTTTTCATGAGACTTAATCAACCTATGACTTTGTATGGAAGGTCCCTTTCCACTTTTTGATTTCTTTGGACTCGGGACCATATCAACCTAGGTTGAATATTTGGAAAAGTTTTTTTCTTGCAATGTTTCTATTAGAAATTTTTAGCGGAGTGATGATTTTTATAGTTGGACTTAGGTTGTGTCAACATCACCTCTTTTGGATTTTTGGTTCAAGGTGGTCAACCAATTATTCTACTAGTTGGGAAGGACCCCTAGTCTTTATCTTGAAAGCGTGGAGCCACCTCCTCGAAGGTGTGGGTTTTTATACCACTGGTTCACCATATTTAGTGCGTGAGACTTTTATGGACATAAAGAATCCCAAAAGGTATGAACCTGTGCATAATAAAGTCATGTCCAAATTTCTTGAGGATACCAACCAAGAGACCCTTTCATTGGGGGATCCTTGTGATTTTCCATTCCTTGGAAACGTTGGTGCCCCATTTATGGCCACTTTGAACATTCCTTAGTTGAATGTAGGACTATCTATTTTGTTTTTCACCACTTTAAGTGTCTCGAATGCTCTTGATGATTCTCAAATAGGAACCTTATGTTATGGGGATCGTACAAATGTTGATCCTTTACCTTCTACATCCACAATTTTTACTCCTTTGCCTTCTCCTTATCCCTCTTCTGGTGAAAGTCTTACTACTAGTAACCATAAGTATAAAAGGAATAGGAAGAGGAATAGTAAGAAGAATAATGTAGATTTTATGAGATATCTACATAGAAGATCTAGCTAACAATGAAGCATACTAAACATGCAATGGTGTGAAGAGAAGAGACAAAAATGGAGGAAAGAATGGAATAATTTCTATTATCTTTATTCCACACTCAAAGTGTGAATAATTTACAATAGATATAGGCTACATGATTAACCAATGTACCATAGTAGTGATATAGAGAGATCTAGGCACTCACTGATAGAAACTGAAATAATCTACCACCTAGTCTTAGTTAACTGATACATGAAATCATCGTTTAACTAAGTCACATGTGTGGAAATGAGAGAAACACATGCAACTGATGGTGATAAAACCAAGGTTTCCATGCATGAGTGACTTCCACTAGTCTAACTGAGTGTAACTAACTTTGAACTGAAGAGAAGCACCTTATTTTATAGGGGAATATTCTATAGAGAGAATATTCAATCATTATCAACATTGGACTATAAAACTTAGGAAAATAACTCTAGGTGAGTGTGTAATATCTCCAACAGCCCCCCTGAACACTACTAGGGTGTATATGATGAGTGGGTCAGGGAAAATAAGGCCATGTTAGGTACCCATTGTACAATGCATATAATAATGAGACACTAAAGAAACAAGGAAATAATGAAAACCTCATGGGAAGCCCTCCCCACCCCACCCCCCCCAATGCTCAAAGTACAATGCATCAAAAGATAAAAAAGAAGAAGAAGGGTATTTGCTAAGAAACTATGTCCTTCAATCCAAGGAGATCTTGCAAATGTGCAAGCTTATGCTCAATGAAGATTTCATTGAAGAGGTTATGTATGGATATGATGAAGTAGATTCACTAGTGATATGTCCACATATATCCACCTTATCTTATTGTAAAGAAGAAGATCCAAATCCATGTGAATTTTGGATGAAACTTTGAAAATTGCATGACCATTTATGGAAAAAAGATGAAAATTTGTTGATTTTGAAAAGCTCATAACTTCACTTCCCAGAATCTATTTTGGATGATTGTTTTTTCGAAATTGGACATTTTTCTGAGAGGATTTCAAATATAAATTTTATTTCTGAATATTATTATAATAAAATGTCACAATTGAATCTTATGTGTGCAACCCCCTTTTTGGCTCCTGAGATGCATGGATGGGAGTCTCTGCATGTGGCTCCTAGGATGCATGAATGACACATGAAAATGTTTTTTCATTTGGCTTATGATATGCATAGATGATATGTTTTGTATGTGATTCAAAAAACAAATATGAAATGGAGTAGACATCATCTCCAATGAATGAAACAAAGAGTTGTGCAAATACATGTGTAGAAGAATCTACAAACTGAGAGGATTGATCTTCCAGTGGATTTTCTATTGGATCTATCTTGTCAAACGTTTTCATGAAATATTTCGTATTCCAAAATCGAACCTCCAATATAGTCCATAATTCATTTGGATTTGATTCTTGTGATTCATCATCTACTTGATGATAAATTTCAGGAGAAATAGACAAGCAGATACATCCTATGGAAATATCTTGTCTTTTGAGAAAGTCATTTTTCTCATCAGTGGAATTAGGCTCTACTTCCATTTCCATGGTTATTTGGTATAAGCCTCTACTTTTGAAAAGAATTAGAATCTTTGGCTTCCACTCCAAATAGTTATGAGGTATGAGAAATATTGTCAGAGAGTAAAACATGGATTCCATCTTTCCTACTTCTTTCTTCTGTCTTTGGTACCTCCAAAAGAGTGTTGGTGATTATCCTTGCTAGCGGCTTGTGGGATATGATACCATGTATATTTTTTGACATACCTGCAAAAAATATATAGCTAACAATGAAGCAAACTTAACATCCAATGGTGTGAACATAAGAGACTAAAATGGAGGAAAGAATGAAAGAATTTCTATTATCTGTATTCCACACTCAAAGAATGAATAATTTACAATAGATATAGGCTACATGATTAACTAATGCACCATAATAGTGATCTATAGAGATATAGACACTCATCTATAGAGACCCAAGTAATCTGCCACCTAGTCCTAGATAACTTATTCATGCAATCATCACTTAACTAAGTCACACGTGTAGAAGTTATAGAAACACATGCAACTACTAATGATAAAAATGATGTTTCCATGCATGGGTGACTTCCTCTAGTCTAACTAAATGTAACTAAATTTGAACTGAATAGAAGCACCCTATTTTGTAGGGGAATATTATATAGAGAGAATATTCAAGCATTCTCAACATTGGACTATCAAACTTAGGAAAATAATTATAGGCGAGTGTGTAATATCTCCAGCAAAGAAGTCACCAACCTCTACTATTCATGTTGGAGACCTATCACTAGGATATGTGAGTCATACTAGGGGAAAGAAACTAGTCATTGTGAGTCACATAGGAAGCACGAGTCTAGTCACTGGGAGTCATACTAGCATTATCTCACCAACCTCTTCTAGCCATGTTGGAGATAGGTCAACAACCTCTGTGAGTCATGTTTAATAGCAACACCTATCCTTTTCAATTCACGTTGGGGAAAAGAGTCCAGTCTGTTGGATCATGTTGTCATTGATGCCAATGGTTTGTCATTGATGCCAATGGTTTGATTACTTGGGAGATTGTTGGATCATATGTCATTGATGTAAATGGTTTGGTTTGATT
>JZKD02S1674081.1:336440-357185 GCA_000966675.3 Picea glauca | reverse complement strand
GATATATTGTTGATATATGTTGCTGATATGTGCTCACATCTAACTGGTTATAAATGAAAAAAATGGGTAATGAATAAATGTTGAATGCTAATTGATGAGTTTTTGTGCAAGAGGGTAGTTTTGGGAAAAAGAGCCCCACACTCATTCACCCCCCCTCTAAGTGTGGTAGGTGTGTCCAACACAGTCCCTACAAGTCATACTGGAATTCAACAACTAGCCTCTGCTAGTCATGGTGGAAGCATGAAACCAACCTCTACTAGTCATGTTGGATATATGTCACCAACCTCCATGAGTCATGTTGGCTACATTTACCTAGCCTATGCTATTCATGTTGGGGGAAAGAAACCAACCTCTGTGGGTCATGTTGGCGACCTAAACCCAGCCTCAGCTAGTCATGCTAGGGGAAAGAAGCCAACTTTTATGAGTCATTATAAGAGTGAAATTATAGTTACTTCTAGTCATACTATAAAAATGAAACCAACCTCTACAAATCATGTTGGAGATCAACACCTAGCTATTGCAAGTCATGCTAGGGGAAATCCATCAATCGTTAAAATTCATGCTGGGGGCATTAATACAGTTAAGAATCCTATACCAATAGGATGTAAGACCAAGTTCCCTTGTAAGATTTGCAAAGGAGATTAGCTTAATAGTTTATGCCCTACTATTTTTGTGGTAAGAAGAGCGTGGTCCTTGTATGAAGCCCCTTCTAGTTCTGTGTCGTCTTCATTTTTTGAACAATATAATCAATCGTTGGTTGATGAATTGATCATGATGATCCCATATTCGGTCGATACCTGTATTATTTTGGGGGTGATGCATCTCTTGACCATGTTGTCTCACATCCTTCTCAACCAGTATTTGAGGAAGTGGTCACACCGATGTAATCTTAAACTAATCCCACTCTTCTCTTGGAGAGTGACCAGTCTTCCAAAGTGGTCAAGCTGACACAATATTCAACTGATACCACTCTTATTCCAGGGAGTGATGCATCTTTCAACTATGTATTTAGCATTTCCAGTTCACTATGTTCTAAACAAAGGGGCATTCCACTCTCTTCGAGTACGCTCCCTCCAATTCCTAAGATGGTTTCCTTTGATTGGAATGATATTGTAGAGCCTCTCCTTCCTTCTTTTGCACCTTTCTAGATAATGGTTCTGGTTGAATCTATGTTGAAAGGTGTTCATCGGTGTATTGTATATGAAGGATCCTATACAAGTATTTTATCCTCATCGTATTGGCAAGATTTGGGTTCTCCCAAGATTGTGTCAGCTACCAATGAGTTGATGGATTTCAATAGTAGACCTAGTGAATGCTTGGGGATTGTTCCTCAGTTTCCTATCACCTTAGGTGGGAAGACCATTCTATTCGATTTTTTAGTGGTGCCAGGTCCTTTAGAATTCAAAATGATTTTGGGGAATGACTATGTTTATGCTATGAAGGATATGGTTTCTACACTCTTTTGTGGGTTGCATTTCCCTCACAATGGAAGCATTGCCACTATTGATCATATTTCTTCTAATAATCACCATCCTAGTTTGAATTTAGTTCATGTTTCTCCTTTGAGTGCCACTAGTGTTCGAGTAGAATATTTCCTACCACAGGTGAATTATGTAGCATCTTATCCTCGATGTTCAATTGCTCCTGAGATGGGATCTTTACAATTATGTTCTCCTTCTTGAGACTAGGTATTAGAAATTGATAAAGTGTTTTATCTAATGGGAACATGGGAGACCTTGTGTCCCCCTATTGTCCTAAGTAATCCAAAGCTTCCTCTTGAGTCTCATATTACTGTTTGTGAGACCTCAATCCCTAGTATTTGTGTGTTGTCGAGCCTTAGTTTCATGGATGTTGAGTTTCCTTTGGATGAGGCCATCCTTGAAGTTATGCTTATGGATCCTTGACCTCTTCCTGAACTAGAAACTCTGTATATTGTTTACCAAAGAAGCCCTTGGCTTGAGCCTATCAATGGGCTCTACTTGGAGAACTAATATGCATAGACCAAAATGCTATGTAGTGGTCTATACATATTGTATTCTTATGATTTCTTTTTTTCAAGTTCCATATCCCTTAGCACTTTTTTTTATTAGAGGTTTCTATGTTGGACTTATTAACTTCTGGATGACTTTTTTTGGTCTTATATACAGGACTTTGGAGACATTTTCTTTGGTACCTTTTCATTCCATGTTGATTCATTCTCATAGGTAATGATCTAAAAATTGGCATATAGATTAGATTTTCCCCTTCATGCATTTTTGCATTATCTATTTCTTGTTTAATTTTTCCTTAGGATAGACGCCATTGAGTTGCAACACATAAAGTTATTTATTTTTTGGAAGTGTTGCAATTCATGTGGTAGAGCCTAACATATATATAGAATTAGAAATAAAATAAATTATAAAATTATTGGGCCCATAGGCACAATCTCCACAATATCAAATCAAAGCCCAACCCCAAGCCAACTTCAAGCGCGAACAATATAAAAAAATATAGGTATTACAGTCTATATATATATATAGTATGGTGTGTGTTCGAAGTGTTCTAATCCATAAAACATATTGATTTCATCAACCAAGTCACTTGTCAAGTACAAACCAGTCACATAAAATATCTATGTAAAAAATATATATATACGTAAAGTATTAGAATTAAACCCAATCTCTAAGTCCACAGGCCAAGCACCCAAGAGGTATACCAAATCACTTGCTTAGTTCGGCTACCTCTAGCACGAGATCCCGCGGCCTTCAGCTCATAGCCTACCTTGGCCTACTTTGCTCTCCTCTGCATGACTTCAACTTGGCACAACAAATCCTTGTCGACCTTCACCTCATGACATCCTCTGCAATCATACGATTGGACCTTTCCAGAACCCACCCACCCAAAAAAAAAAAACACTCCGGCCTTTCCGTCACGGCCTCCTCCGTAAACAAAAAGTTCAAAACCCACCGATGTTACTTTTCTTTGTGCAGATAGAAGGCGCAAAAAAAAAAAAAAACCCTTCTTTTCTCTGCACGAACAGAAGTCGCACCAGAAAACCCTCATCGGCTTGATTTCTCTTTCCTCTGCGCACAAAAAAAATGACTTGGCACAAAACCCTCGCTTTGACTCGATTTCTCTTCCTCTGCAGGAGGAAAAATGAACAGAAGACTAGAACCCCCGACTTGATTTTACTATCCTCTGCAAGCTCAAAAAATGAGCACACTCAACAACAAACTCGACAATAAAAATTAGTTCTAATTATCGTCCATGAGAATCGAACTACAAACATATTCAAGAGCCAAAGTATTCCACATATCTTGCCAACCATTCGAGCTATACGAGGGGGTGCCACTGTGCTCAATGCAACACAAATATCAATGCCCAAGACCAAATGCCACGACCAGACCTGCCACGACCAGCATTATACCATGACCAGACTAGCTAGAACTCTAAGCTATGGAATCTAGCACACCAGACCAATGCCAAGCGCACAAGCAATGGTGGATAGGTTGGGCTTCCAATGTGCTAGCACCAACACAAAGCCATTGCACCTACACCAACACACAACACATCACAATCCAATGAAAAAATACCAGTGCGAAACCATCGAAGGGACGAGCCCACAAAGGATGTAAAGTTTAGAAATAAAAAAAAAAATTACAATAGCAACCCGTCACCAACTTTCTAGTATGAATACTAAGTGCTAGAGACCAAGCCACATTGCACCCTGGTGTTGAATGCGTCAAAGCCAGTGGCCAAGATCCCACGCCAAGCCACAAAGGAGGAGCTCACGGGGGGTTGGTGCACTGCCCATTTCCCACAGGGAGGAGCCTATGATGGTGTGCGGCCAAACCCACAGAGCCATTACGCCTCCCCTCTAATGAAAAAGAAAAAGAAAAAAAAGAAAACGAAAAATGAAGCTTTGGAGGCAGATCGCTTTTGCCGAATAAAGAGATGCCTTTAGGGTTTGGGGAAGGTGGAGTGTGTAGGGTTTGGGAGTGAAGAGAAAAAAGGGAAACATGGGCCTCATGCGAGGACCCACGATGCCCATACGATGCCCATATGCCCATATAATGAAACTAATTTAAAAAAAAAAAAAAAAAAAATTGTTATTTTATTTTATTGGTCAAATTTAATTTTTTATTTTTTTTATTACTTATTATTTCAATTAGTTTAGATTCAAACCAAAGAGTAAAGTTCAAATTTGAATTAGTTCTAAATTTTAAAATAAAAATTAATTTTTTATTAAAGTTTTAAATTTTTAAAGCAAAGTTTTATTTAAATTTTTTTTTTAAATTTTAAAGTTTTAAATCTTAAAGAGAAAAGTTTAATTAAAAAAAAAGGTGGGGGGGTAATTAGTTTTAAGCTTTAATTGAGTTTAATCCCTAAGTTAAATAATAAAATATTAGTTAAGCTTTAACTATATATTTAAATTTTGCTTAAAACAAAATTAAAGTAGTCTGTTAGTAACTAATAAACTAGATTGATTAATTAACTGAGTGATCAATGTTAACGATAAATTATGATTAGAAATCACATTAATTAGTTTTAAGTGAAAAAGTTTAAAGGACTTAGACCAGGATAATCGGGAGGGGTTTCATGCGCACTAGGTAGGTAAGTTGGAGAAATTGGCGAGTATGGCGCAAAGCTAGCATAGCTACGAGGCAAGAGGGTCAATAGTTTTCTTAGGCAGTGACACCAAGCTTAGATGATTAACCCTAACCTAGCCACTCCCCTAAAGAGAGTAACATCTATTTAAAGACATGTAAAAAAAAAACTTATGCCTAACACTGTTTTCTAGTTAAGTTGCGCAAATGTGAAACGTCCTTGAACTCACCCTAACAACTTTGGTTGATGCAGGTTAAATCATACAGGATGGTTAGGACTCGAGGGAATCGAGGTAGATGAGCATCGTCGCAGGCACTGCCAACACCACCAGCGCCACCACCACCATTGTCAGAACTAGCTCTCATACTGTGCTCTTTGGAGGCCATAAATGAGACTTTAAAGGAGTGACAACCAGCAGGGATCGAAGTGGAACCCCCACCATCTGGAATGGGTAATCCAGAAGCATTGAGGGATTCAGGGGGAGGACCTCCACCTGAATACATCACTAGAGAACTACAGAAGATTAAACTTCCGGAGTTTGGTGGGGGTCGCGCCAATGAATGCGTAGAAGCATGGTTGGAAGGCATGACAAGGTGTTTTTCCTTAAGGGACTATGCATCCACCTCAAAGGTGAAGATAGCGATTTTTCACTTAAGAGACATCACCTTGAACTAGTGGGGCAACCTGGAAAGACAACTGCAACATACCCCAGACACCGTATCTTGGGAACTTTTCGAGGAGAGGTTCCGAAGGAAATATCTGCCAGCTTACTATGAGGAACAACAGGTAGGAGTGTTTCATGCTTTAGTATAGGGAAACATAACCATAGAGGAATGTGAGATTAGGTTTATGGAATTGGTCAAGTATGTTTCATATATGGATAATGACCAACGATAGGCAGAACGCTTTGTATATGGGTTGAACCCTAAGATAAGGGCTATGGTGCGAATGTGGAATCCGTCTTCAGTAGCGGAAGCTGTGGAAAATGCGTGTTATGTGGAGGAACACATGAACTTAACCAGAGGTATGAGACTGACCTTTCCGCATCATCCTGGATTCGTAGGGAAGACCCCTAGGACATTTCCCAGGGGAGGGGACTCAAGGCCACCTCCATATGGTAACAAAGTTGCACCAAGGACAGTAGCCACAAGGATTTCAATGGCAGTGAGTGCAGCATCTCGTTCATCACCAATGATGCAGATAGGTCCATGGCCATCTCAGGGAACAACTAGTAGGGGTAGGGGTTCCAGGGGAAGGAACTCAATTAAGAGACAGTCACATAACAGTGCGCAGGTTCAATCCCGTGTTACCTGTTGGGGATGTGGAGGACCCCATTACCAGCGTGACTACCCAGAATTACAATCAGGATTTGTGCATAGACAAGGAAAGGCCCCGATGGGAAGAGCACGTAGAAACCACCAGATTTATGCAACGGTTAATAATCGCCAAGCTGAACAATAATCCACAGTGGTGGAGTCATCAAGTACGCTAAATCATATCAATGTAAATATTTTATTTGATTCTGGTGCTACAGATAGTTTCATTTCACCATCTGCATTAGAAAAGAGTGGGTTGGCAGCCTATGAGCACGATGAATTTAAACAAGTCGAGATGGCTTCGGGGGAAAAACAAGCGGTAGGACCTAGCGTTGATAATTGTATAGTAGACCTGGGAGTGTGTACTACTAGGTTGAAGGTATACATCACTACTCTCGGGGCATACAACCTAATCATTGGAATGGATTGGTTTGAAGCTAATCGAGCTTTCGTAGATTGTTTCGCAAAAAGGGTGCTCTATGTAGACGACAAAGGAAGGCCAGTGGAGATCCAGGGTGTACGGAGAAGGGTGTCATTATGCTTTATCTCAACTATGAAGGTTAAGAAATGCTTGAGGCAAGGGTGTCGACTATATGTAGTGGAAGCAGTGAATGAAAGGAAGGGACCCTCATTAGATCAATACCTGGTATTGTCAGAATTTAAGGATGTTTTTCTGAACGAGTTACCAGGGTTACCTCTTGAGAGGGAGCTTGATTTTACTATTGAGCTAAAACCTAGTGCAGAACCAATTTCCAAAACTCTGTATTGGATGATAGCACTGGAACTTTGTGAATTGCAAATGTAGTTAAAAGAGTTACTGTACTTAGGGCTAATAAGGCCAAGTGTCTCACCTTGGGGTGCACCAGTAATTTTTGTAAAGAAGAAGGATGGGTCCTTACGATTGTGTATAGACTACAGGGACTTGAACCGTGCTACAGTGAAAAATAGGTACCCAATGCCACGAATAGATGACCTCTTCGATCAGATGAAAGGAGCAGCGGTATTCTCAAAGATTGATTTGCGATCAGGGTATCACCAGTTAAGGATTAAGGAAGGCGATATTCCTAAAACTACCTTTCGAACTCGGTTTGGACATTATGAGTTTGTCATAGTACCTTTTGGATTGACCAATGCACCAAAAGTATTCATGAGCCTCATGAACAACGTATTCCGTAAGTACTTAGACCATTTTGTACAAGTCTTTCTAGATGACATCCTCATCTATTCCAAGAACGAAAGAGAACATGAGGAACACTTGTGAGTGGTGTTGTCCTGCCTTAGGGAGAACAAATTGTATGGGAACTTTTCAAAGTGTTCCTTATTTTAGAAAGAGATCCACTATTTAGGTCATATCATTTGCAGTGAAGGAATCTCTATGGACCCAGAAAAGGTAAAGGCCATTATGGAGTGGCAAGTGCCAAAAAATGCCTATGAGGTGAGAAGCTTCATGGGGCCAGCAGGTTATTATCGTAGATTTTTTGAAGGATATAACCCATCACCACTTTGTAGCGTAA
Source organism: Picea glauca (assembly GCA_000966675.3). Lineage (NCBI taxonomy): Eukaryota > Viridiplantae > Streptophyta > Pinopsida > Pinales > Pinaceae > Picea > Picea glauca. Next base: position 349,768 of record JZKD02S1674081.1, on the reverse strand, counting down.
GGGGGTCAGGTATGAATGGACAGAAGAATGTGATAGTGCATTCATTGAGCTTAAGAGGTTACTAACTAGTGCACCAATTCTATGAATGTCGAATATGGAAAAGGACTTCACAGTCTGCACAGATGCCTCAAAGCAAGGATTGGGGGTCGTGCTAATGCAAGATGGAGGAGTGATAGCTTAAGCATCAAGGAAGTTGAAGAAACATGAAGAGCTTTACGCCACTCATGATTTAGAGTTGGCAGATGTAATTCTAGCTCTGAAACTTTGGAGGCACTATCTTGTGGGGTGAAACTTTGATCTCAAAATGGACGATCAAAGTTTAAAACATCTCTTCACTCAAAGGCGATGGAGTGATTTTATGAGTGAGTATGATTTTGGTATTTCATACATCAAGGGGAAGGAAAATGTGGTCGTAGATGCCTTGAATAGGAGACCATGTGTCTTCTCCTTGGTACCCTTAAAGGTCAATTTGAGGGAACGTGTGTTGACGCAACTCCAAGAAGATAGTTGGTATTTAAAGGTTACTTCAAACCTACAGAGTGGAAGGAAGTTAGATCCAAAGTATGAAGAATATAGTTTGGAATAAGATAGACTATTGAGATATCGGGGAAGGATGTACATCCCTGAAGATGGGGATATTCGAAGCATCATACTAAAGGAATCCCATAGAGCACTGTATTGTGTGCATCCGGGTGTGAAGAAGATGTACGAAGACATGAGGAAGCTCTTCTTATGGGTAGGCATGAAGCGTGATGTAGTCCATTTCATCGCCAAATGAAATCCGACCACCATCACCCGGCAGGCCTCCTACAACCACATGATGTTCCTATGTCCAAGTGGGAAGTCATCTCTATGGATTTTGTTGTGGGGTTGTCACTCACATCTCATAGACACAATGCCATTCTTGTGATAGTTGATAAGTTAACCAAAAGTGTTCATTTTATTCCAGTTAGAGACACTTACGATGTCACTGATGTGGCACGTGTGTTTGTAAGTGAGGTTATCCGTTTGCACAGGATACCTAAGAAGATCATTTCAGATAGGGACTCCAGATTCACTTCTAGGTTTTGGATAAGTTTTCAGTCAACATTGGGGAATCAGTTGAACTTAAGCATAGCTTATCATCCTGAAACAAATGGGCAAACCGAGAGAGTAAATCAAGTCATGAAAGACATGCTCAGGATGTATGTCATGGATAATGGAAACCAGTGGGAGAAGTACCTACCTTTGGTAGAATTTGCCTACAATAACAGTTTTCATAGCTCCATCGGAATGCCACCCTATGAAGCTCTGTATGGAATACCATGCAGAACACCTTTGAGTTGGGATAGATTAGAAGACCGAGTAACAGTTGGGCCAGAATTGATTCAAGAGATGGAGGAACAGGTGATTCAAATTAGGCAGAGACTAAAGGAAGCACAGGATAAGTAGAAAATTTATGCGGATGCACACAGGACTGACTGAAGTTATGAAGTGGGACACCAGTTTTTCATTCGTATCATGCCTAATAAGAGTACCATATGGTTGATGAAAGTGATAATACATCAATGTCCTTTGATCAATATATTCTATCAGGTGTTCGACATCAACTCATTTATTCACACTTGTTACATTATACTAGGTACCTTGATTCCCATTATCATCATTGGTGGGTTGTCTCATGTTTATTAACAATATACAAAAATGATCAGTAATCAAACAGTGTCTCACTATGTTATACTTCAATACATTTATTCACATAGTGTAGACTAGTGCCACGATGGATCACTTTGAAGACTTTGGGTGAAGTACGTGCATCCCATATTTTTCACTCCTACCTTACCTATATCAATTGTACCACCCTTGGTGACATTGGTACTTGTATAGGATTAGTTTGTTCACTTCATTGGATTTAGATATCCTATGATTTGATTTTGAGACATATCTCCACTGTGTATCCATTCATGGCCGTGATCTACATTTGCATGGAGCCATTGTGTATTTTTCATGGCCATGGTTTCTATTTTTATATATATCATATGGATCCACTATGTATAGTTTTCATGGCCATGGACATCAGTTATGCTTTCATTTCTCATGTATCTATAGTGTACTTGGTTTGGAAGCCATGCTTATATCACTCCTCAGCAAGGATATGCCTGACTCGAGAAGAGAATACTCTTACTTGATTTATGCTGATGGTTTTGTTCTTGGATAAATTGTTTGGGAAATTTCATTGGGACTTACTTTAATGAATTCTCACCTCTTAGAGTTATAATGTATTTATTCCTTCAGTTTCTCTTCTGACCTCACACATTAGGGGGAATCTATTATACCACAAATTGCCTCACCAAATTGCATTTTTTATATGAGATAGTACATTACCTATCTTGAAAACCTAAATCCCATTCTCCTTCATCATAATCATCTAAAACAAAACACTTTTTATCCATATGATATTCACCCATGTGAAAATCACGTACACGTGCTATTTTTTAGTGTACAAACCACATATACCCTCAATTTTGTGAAAAAATAAAAACATTCCACATTTTCGGGTGGTTTTTTTGGTTTGGCCCATTCCCAAACTTCCATTGGCCCATACACAATGGAATATATCCATCCCAAACTATTTACAATGGTATTCCATGAACCTTTGAGTAACATCCCCTGATCCGGAAACCTACTTTTCTAGTATTCCTTCCTCTCTCATATATGACCGTAGGGTGTGTTACTATCCCTTTTGGGACATTCAAGGAATAACCACTTTGTTGAGTTGATGCTTGAAGGGTCCAGTGGAGGAACCCAAGTGGTTGGATTTGAGGCAGTGTCAATGGTTAGAGTCAGTTTGTAACTACCTACTTATACTGTGTCAATAAAAGAGTTCTCTTTCCCTCCATATATGTGTATTTTTTTCAATCTATTTATATATGTTAACTTGATTTACATATTTTACTTTTACACATTACATGTATAACTTTATTTCATAACTACCTTGTTTCAATATAGACTTGATATGATTTTTTAGGTTGGTGTGGGAAGAGATTAGGGGCAAGTCAAAGGTCGAGAGAGAGGAACTACATCAAACATTTGGATACAAGGTGTGAGGTCTTCCACTCTCTCTTCCAAGTAGTTATTTCTTTAAAATTTTGTGCATGATAGGGTAGGTTCAATATTTTAGATAACATCATGCTCTATTGTGACATAGACCTAAGGTCACAGGGTAAAAATATCATAACAATCTATATTAAACTAAAGTTTTGGTGAATATATCAACAACTTGATCTTCAGTGCGACAATATTCAAGAGAAACAACAACATCATGAACCAACTGCCGCAAATAGTGAGCATGGAGATCAACATGCTTCATCTTACTATTAGCAATAGGATTGTCAGCAACGTATATGGAACTTTTATTGTCATAGTATATTGTAGTCGAGGTCAGAATAGGAAATACAAGTTTTCCCAAAATTTGGTGAATCCAAACTGCATCAGTACCTTCTTGAACAATGCCACAATATTCTTCCTTTGTGATTGAAAAAGAGACTACCTTTTGTTTCTTGTAAGAACACACTAAATGTAACAACCCTGGTTAAATAGTTGCATGGGGTTTATTAAGTATAATTAATTAGATAATTAACTGTCTTAATATGGTTTTAGTTAAACAATGATTAGTTATTAATAATATTAATTATTCATTTATTAATTAATTAATTGTTTATAACTGTTGATTGATTAATTAATTAATTAATTAACTTATTAAAGGTTAGGGTAATGAATTAAGAGCTTAATAAATTTTAAATTATTTTTATAAGACTTTACGTATGTAGGGGGGAAATGAAGCATAGGATGGAAGGATAAGGTAATAAAGGAATCGGATAAGGTAATAAAGGAATGTGATAAGGTAATAAAGGGGAGGATAAGGTAATTAATGGAGGATAGGGAGTTGGTGAATGGGGGGAGATATGACTGGGAAGAGTCCTACGGGAGAGGATTATGAAAATTTGGGGGAGGAGCATTATTGGGTGAGGAGGTCTGTATTTCTGTGGGATATTTTATGGTTTTTGAGGAGTTTGGTTTTGGAGTTTTGGTGAACCATTGCAGGACGCACTGGGTTGCTAGGGGTTTTGGGCTCAAGGGCCAGGAATCCTCACAGAATCCTAGAGCTAGGGAGCCAGACAGGTTGATCCTAGCTGGCAGGGAGGAAAACTCAGTTTTGGGCACAATTTCAGCTTGGACACAGTTTTAGCTTGGGCTTGGACAAATGGAGTTGGGAAACAAATCACTTGACAGGTATGTTATGGCATGTTCATGATCGTATGATGTTTCAATATGTTATTTATGATGTGTATCTTATTCAATATATCACTTGTATCATGCTTCCCAAAGGGAATTTTGTTGAGTCATAAACTGCAAACTGTTATTTTGTTGATGATATTCTGCTGAACAAATTATAATAGAAATGTTATATTTAATTATTTAACAAATTCTAGGATCTGTTAGAAAGAACCTTACACTAAAGGTCTAGTTATATAGAGAAACACATACCTAGAAGTGGAATTATGATCATCTTCATCACCATCCCTATTAGATTTGATGAAGTCAATTAGTGAATGAGAACTACGATAATATTTGATACAAAAATGAGTGGTACCATTCAAATATCAATCAATGTGTTTGATTTCTTTCCAATGGCATTATTTGGGATCCTGCATGAACTGAGAAACCACACTAACAAAAAAGGAGATATTAGGTCGACTATGAGTAAGATAAATAATAATTTGACCAATTGTCTATAGAGATTAGCATCAACAACGTGTGTTGGATAGGTTTTAGTAGGCTTCACTCCATACTGAAAGGGAGTGGCACAAGGATTGCAATCAACCATATTAAAATTTGTCAATATATCCATTACATATTTAGACTGAGAAATGAAAAAACCATCACATAGGGGTAATATTTGAAGACCCAAAAAATAATGCAAAGTGCCAAGATATCTCATATCAAAGGAGTCAACAAGTTCTTTCTTCAATCTAAAGATGAGAGCATTATTATTGCTAGTAATGATCAATTCACCGACATATACAAAAAAATTTAGTGTCTCCATTGGAGTGGAGAACATATAGGTTGTGATCATATTCACACCGTTTGAAACCAGTAGGAAGAAAGAAATTGTCGATCTTAGTGTACCAAGCCCAAGGATCCTGCTTCAAACCATAAAATGACTTCTTGAGTCAACAAACAAATTGGTTTTTTTCACAAAGCTAGACGGTTGTTCCATGTAAATTTATTTAGATAGGTCTCCATGAAGAAAGGCACTCTTCACATCCATCTTATGAAGCTGCCATCCAAAACGAGAAATGAGGGAAAGAATCAATCAAATAGAGTTCATCATTACAATGGGGGAAAAGGTCTCAGTGTAGTTGATGCCTTCTTATTGAAAAAAAACCTTCACGTCAAGGCATGCTTTATGTCACTCAAAAACACCTTTGGAGGTAAATTTGGTCTTGTAGAATCATCAACACTTCACAATGTTCTTTCCATATGGTCAAAAAACCAAGTCCCTTGTCCGATTCTTCAATAAGGAACCAATTTTAGTCTTGATTTCCTATTCCCATTCAGGTCTACCTTCAACATCTGAGTAGGAAATAGGGTTGAAGGTTTCAAGAACACAATTCATTAGGGAAATTTTGGCATGTTGCTTGTGACTTTTATTATGTCGTCTGCAGGAGGCATCTCCAAAATTATCTCCAGAGGCTTCAATTGTCTTGGCATCACATTGAGGTAGAATAGAAATAGGTGAACAATTCAATTCATCAAGTTGATCATAATTCAGAGGTTCAACAGTTAGTGGACCATTCAAAACAAAATACATTGGGCTATTCAACTTAGAGATCAATGGTCGAGTCGAAAAAGGAAGAAGGTTCGACAGACCAGTCGAAGGACTAAGGGGATAAAGGAGGGGAGAAGGAGGACCAGTGTCTAAGAAAATATCAAAGGGAGTATCCTGTAGAAATCTAGAGGCATTCAACAACTTAACTCTGGAAGACTTCTCATCAAACCAAAGATTGCTATGGAAAATAATATTTCGTCGAATAGGATCAAATAGTTGATAAGCTTTTGACTCTTCAAAATATCCCATCATGATGCAAGCATGACTTTTTGCATCCAACTTATTTCGATAATCATAAGGAACGTGGACCCAACAAACACCTCCTAAAAAAATGAGGTAGCCAACATAAGGTTTCTTACCATACCATCATTTGATTGGAATCATGGAAGGAACAATTTGATTCAAGATGTGATTGAACAAATAATTGGCACAATACACTACTTCAACCTATAAGCAAGGAGGAAGATATTTATCCTAGAGAAGAAATCTAGCCATTTCGACTAATGCCTGATTATTACATTCGAAAAATCCATTCTGTTGAGGTGTGTGAGAAATCAATCACTGCCAATTAATGCTAGATCAAATTAGGTATTCTTCAAAGGGTAAAGTGACATAGTCGCACCACCATTGTATGATCTCAAGAACTTGATGGTTCGATCACATTTATTTTCATCAAAATCCCATAATTATTTGAACTTCTCAAAAAAAAGAATTTTATTCTTCAGAAAAAATACCCATGTGAAATGAGAGAAATCATCAATGAAAGTCAAAATGCACCTTACACCTTCCAGTGAAGGTAAATTGATGGAATAAACATTGTTGCGAACTAGTTCTAGTAGTTTTTGTGCTCATCGTGCTTGTCTAGATTCGAAAGGTGGCTAATTATTCTTCCCAAGTACACAACCCTTACATACAACTTCAAGGGGAAACATCCTCAACAAACTATCAACCATGTTATGAGTTCCTAGTGCCTGCAAAATTCATAAATTCATAGTTTTGATTTGTTCATGCCAAATTTGATGTCTCTAGTGTTATCACATGAATTTGTCAAGGGTTGTAGGTGTGTGTCGAATATACCCAAGTCTATGTCCTTTCCTTGTTTTTCTCTCTTTCGCAGGCCATGTCTTTTAATTTTTCCCTTTCAGCTGGCAAAGTTGGGTTTTTTTTTTCCCCTTTCTGTTTGAGCACTCATCTCCTTTGCCTTTGTCATTGGTCCTTCCATTTTCCTGAGCTCTCCACTAGTCGCCCAAGTCTTTTCTTACACAGGCCACAACCATGAACACACGTGCAAATTTCTTAGTAGGTTGTTTTGGGATTGAAGCATAAGAAGAAGGTAGTTTTAATCTTTCAGCAATGGATATTCCAGGAACAGTCTAGATCAGCGGCTCATGGGCATTCAGGAGTGAAAATTTGAGCGAAGTATAGCGCCAGAGAAAAATTCCCTGAAGTGAATATGAATCGTTGATCTTAAAGGGGACAAGTGGCAGTTGATCCAATTCTTCAGGGAAATGAGCTTCGGGAGATTTGAAAGGAGAAGTTCTTGGAAATCCTAAAGGGTCGAAGCCTGAAGTTCCAAAGAGCTGAAGTTGTCGAAGCACCAAATTTTCTAAAGCTATCGAAGTGGCTGAAGGCCCGAAGTCTCGAAGGCCCAGAATGGATCTAAGTTGTTGATTAGCAAGAGCCACGTGTCATCGGATCCATAGCTCCGGGTAAAAGTGCATGGAAGAGTAAGTGAGATTTGATTTTTGGTTTCCTAGAGCCCAAAGACCCAAAGTGGATCTCAGTCGTCCAAATCCAGAATTCCACGCGTCATCAGATATGTCACCCTAGGAGTTTTAAAATGAGAAAAGCGTTGAAGTCTCGAAGACCCGAAGCATGTGATGCACTCTCATAAGGCATGACACATGGCACTCTTTCCAAGTCATTCGGGCATGGCCATGTCACTCTCCTTATCATGACACATCAGCAGACGTGACATCATATGACATCATCCAAACCATCTAGCAGTGGGTACACGTGACAAAGATTCGCGAGCTTTGTGTGAGAGTTAAGTTTGAAAATTGATTTTCCCAGAGCCTAGAGTCCCGAAGGGATCTTAGCCATTGATCTCTGGAGGCCATGCGTTATCAGATCCTTAGCTATGGAGGATTTTCCAGGAGGAAAATGAATTTTGAGTTTTGTTTTTCCTGGAGACTGGAGACCCAAAGAGATTCTATTTGTCGATCTCAAGGGGCCACGCATCATCATATATTTAGCTCTGGGTAAAAGAGGCAGAAGGAAGAGGAGGTTTGAGGTTTGAAAAGCCCAAAGCCCGAATCACGAAGAAGGTCTTAGTCATCAATTCGAAAAGGGAGATTTGATCCATTGATTTGTAGGGGGTAGATTTTACTCGTTGATCGTGAAGTCTCATCCAATATCATGATATCAATGGCCAGAGTCCATTACAAGAACACAACATGCTCAGGTGATAATTTTCTTGAGCAGTCCCACAATTGAAACCATTGTAAGTCAAAAGCAATATGTGGTGAAGGGAGATGGATTGCGGGCCCAAAAGCAGTCTAAATCCAAACCACCTTTGAGTGGGCCCACAATCACGTGCTCATATAACATCTTGTCCAAGAGCATCACATGCCCCCCCCTGAGCATTGAGACGCATCGCAATACCATGAAAAGGGTTTAATGAAAGAAGGTTTGTTGGTTGAAACCTCGGCTCACCCCATAAATGGAAGGAATGGAAGATCCAGTCATGGGGACTGAACCGTCAGTCTGTGGTACCCTAGTGGAAATATTTTCCTACAGACCCATGCTGATCTGAGCTTGCGTCTGATAGAGGGATACATGCACAGTCTGACATAAGACTTCTCCATTCAAAGCTTTGAATGTGGTGATCAGATCACACTCCTGAGAGTCAGGCACTGATTTGAGTATAAAAGAGATCAATTTAGATTTTGTAAGGGGATAGTTTTGGCCCATACTAGAGGAAATATTTGAGAACTGTTATGACTATATTTTTGTTGTAAGCCTCAGGGCATGGATTGTAAATTGTTATGTTAATGAAGATTCCTTTAAGTTGTTATATCAGACTGTCTTCTTAGTTTTCATTTTTTGTTTCTCTTTCTTGTTTGGATGTAATCTCTCTGATTTATGGATTCCTGAGGCAATGGACGATATGTTGTCATCATGCCCATCTTTCATGGTTTAGCAGACATTTTTGTTTCTCGTTCCTGTCTGAATTTAATCGCTCTGATTTATGGATTCCTGAGGCAATGGAGGATCTGTTTCTGTCATGCCCATCTTTCATGGTTTAGTAGATGTTTGTGTTTCTCATTCCTGTCTAAATGTAATCTCTCTGATTTATGGATTCCTAGGGTGATGGAGGATCTATTGTTGTCATGCCCATATTTAATGGTTCAGTAGATGTCCTATGTTTTTCTTCTTGTCTAGATCACTGTAAACCCCCTGATTTATGGATTCCTAAGGTAGTAGAGGATCTATTGTCATCTTGCCCATTTTTTATGGTTTATCATTCAAACACTTTCTGCCTTTCTCCTTCCAATTACCATTTAAATCCTTTGTCTGATAGGGAGATTAAATACCTTCATTGAGCAGATTGTTTATGACTCCATAGCCCAATGGACCATCACTGATTTGTAGTGATCTCCATTGTCTTTCCTTTCCTTAAAGCCTTGTTGACTCACCCACTCACACCCTTTTAATCCACACATATTTTTATGGGTACTGGGCTTATCCTCTTGCCGTCAAAGGGTGAATCTCAGTGCTAACATTCATGGCACCATTGTCAGGGACAGAAATGAAGATATCTTCCCTAGGAGAGAGACAACGAATAGATCTAGTTTTAGATGGTGAACTGAGGTTGGACACATTATTCTGACTACTTATAATTCACCATGGCGACTCCACTTTTTTAAAATATAATGGCAACTCCATTGGTTTGAAATGGAAAAGATCTTAGCTCAGAGGTATGCTTTCTATGATTTTTCAAAAATAGTTGGTTTCCCTAATCCACTGCATGATAAATATAAATGGGAGAGAAGCCTTCCTAAATTTCAAAGAGAAGAATGAGAAGTACTAGCTAAACATTTTCTGGAATTTCATGAATTTATTCATCGACTTCATATCATGCATGAAGATGTTCAGATTAAGATTTTCAAGCATTCATTAAGGGGGATTGATCATGATTAAAGTCGATCTCTTCCCATTGCAAGCATCGACTCTTTGATAGGTTTTCATGCAACTTTCAATTCATTTTGTAAAGATTATTTCTCCGTTGAGTATCTTTATGAAAAGTGATGATTTTTCTTTGCTTTATAAAGATTATGCCTGTCACAAGGAGAAGATTTGTGATGAAGCATTTTTTGTGGAAGAAAGAATTTCCATGATGATCACAAGGTGTTGAATGATATTCATGATAGAAACAACATAGAAATGTCTGGAATCATATTAGATGTATCTGTTTTTTAAAGCATCCATGAAGATTAACATGTCTCTTCTGAATATTCAGATGTCGAAGAGTAGAGCTTCTCCATGGTTCATGTTTATGGTGATTGTGAATTTGATCCTTGGGAGATCCATGAAGGAGAAAAGAAGGAGCCACATATTTTGGTTATCCTAGCTCATAGTTTTTCCCCTTTCAATTTCTCATCCATATCTGGTTATCCACATCTGGTGCCGGACAGAAATGAATGGTATGATTATCTTCTGAGATTCAGAGGAAGCGAGCATGATGAGCCCGATAAGCACTTATTCAATTTTCATGTACGAATGCTTGAACATGATTTTTTTCATGAGGATGTATTTATCAAGATGTTCAAATTTTATTTGGAGGGAGATGCTCGTGAATGTTGTCAATCTCTCCCTGTTGCTAGTATCCATTCTTTGAAGGATTTTCACTATGCTTTCACTTCATATTACGAGAAGATTTACCTGTCTCATCTTATTTTGGATGATTTTTGTAAGAAGTTTGCATTCTACATACAACATATTATAGAGTCTTTCTCGTGTGATGAGTCTGGTAAATATCTGATTGAGAGAGGAAGCGAGGATAAAAATAGAAGAGTTTTGCACTCACCTGCCCCTAAAGATTATTGAGAAGAAGAAAGCATAGGCTTCTATTATTCTTATGAAAGCAAAATATCCTACCAAGAGAAGCATGATAGAGAGAAAGAGTCATACATGAATATACACGAAGAAAATTCTTTCTCTCAGCTAGTCGATGTCATCGGAGCAGACAAAGAGGAAGTTGATCAGCGGCCTACATCATCCTTTCACTAACCAGTACTTGCCACAAACATTCATCCAAATGTGAGTAGTTGTAAGACAGAGCATGTTTTATGTTACCAATCCAATAGGTTTTGTCACCTATTTTATGACCCTGTAGGGCAATACATGGAGTGGAATTTTTTCCAAGCATTGAATCCTCCAAACTTTATCTTGCCTTCAGCACTAGAAGGAGGACTGAAAAATGTAATCAATTTGTTGTCATAGTTTCATTATCTTTTATTGATCAGTGACAAAGTAAATAATTTTTCAGTTAGGAGGTTACTTGAATGACTCGGGTGGAAGTTCACTTTCACCTAGAACTTTGTAAAAAGTCAGTTAGTCTAGGAGTGTACATAAATAAGATCCTTCTAGAGCCCATGTGTTTTTTTCAGTTTTTAGTAGACTAGTGTACATATATCCCCATTTTCTTTGGAGAAAGTTTTGAGATAGAATCCATAACCCAATGGATAAGGCATTGGAACTGCGAATCCTTGGAATCTCATAGGGAGCATGCCATCCCCTGTGCAGCCAAATGTTATCACATGAATTTTTCAATGGTTGTAGGTGTGTGTCGAATATACCCGAGTTTATGTCCTTGCCTTGTTTTTCTCTCTTTCGCAGGCCATGTCTTTTAATTTTTCCCTTTCAGCCGTAAAATTCATTTTTTTTTGTTTCCCCCTTTCTATTTGAGCACTCATCTCCTTTTCCTCTATCATTGGTCCTTTTGTTTTCCCAAGCTCTCCACTAGTCGCCCAAGTCTTTGCTTACACAGGCCGCAACCATGAACACAAGCACAAATTTCTTAGCAGTCTATTTTGGGATTGAAGAATAAGCAAAAGGCAGTTTTAATCTTTCAAAGGCGAATATTCCAGGAAAATTCCAGATCAACGGCTCATGGGCATTCGGGAGTGAAAACTTGCGCAAAGTATAGCTGATCAGGGGATCAATTTTTTCTCAATTTTCAAAGTGCTCGGAATGCGATGAAAATAGTGCCATTGCGTCCGTCTCGTCTTCCTGATTCCGACGGTATATTTACTTTCGCAAACGGAGTCTGTATGAAGGAGTTATCGCGATCTATCCGCCAAGCCAAATAGGCAAAATTTTGGATGCTGACTGTACCTGTCCGTACAGTCCGTATGGTGACGTGGCAGGGTTGTACCATCATGATGATGTGGTAGAGGGAAGACGTGGCACATTTTTATTGGTTGGTGGTTGTCCAATCGGGTGGTGACACGTGTCATTTGTAGCCAATAATGTGCGGACACGTGGCCCAACCCATTGGCGCCACGTGTCCCTTCATTTTTGTTTAAATTGGTTATGTAAAATTATATGGGGAGTCCGTGGGGTTCAACCCCCAGACCTCCCCCAACACCAATGCTTTTGTAACACTCCGCTAGCAAACTTTCCCATCGATGTTCCTTGTATATGATGTGGACGGGCTTATATTTAAAGTTGTGTATTGTATTATTTGGAAAGGGGGCGGGTCGGGGCTTAGCCCTGACCCATAGTTTATACCATACATATAACACATATGTTATAACCATATGTTATATAACATATGCGCGTGGGTGTGTATAAATTGGACCCATAGTTTATACCATACATATAACACATATGTTATAACCATATGTTATATAACATATGCGTGCGGGTGTATATAAATTGAACCAAAGTTTATACCATTGTGTTGTGCGCGCGGGTTATACTGTTTGCACAGGGTTTTTACAATGTATTGCCACGGTTTTACATATGACCCTAATTTGGGCACGCGGGAGTTATACCGTTTGCACGGTTCAAACGGTTAAACCATTTTTGCGCCCAACCTATGGTTCCATGTGCCATGTGCCCAGATGCCTAGGCGGTTAGGGGCTGGCGCACCCTTAGCCGTCCTATGGTTTGTACCGGTGTGCGGTTATGCATGGGACTGAGTTTTTACGCTTAAATGAGCGTGTGAGCCAGGTTTTTCAAGGAGGAGTACAATTTGTAGAACCAGAGACAGCAAGTTGGAGAAGGAAGCTTTAAGGAGGCATATCTTTCTCATTTTTCGACCGTTTCAGGTGTCGAAAGAGCCCAGACAGGGGTTTTGGGATGCTGGGAAGCCATTGGAGCAGTTGGTTTGTCATTTTGAGCATTGTAAGGCATGTTTTTTAGCACTTTGAGCAATTTAATAATAATG
>JZKD02S1674081.1:302846-331191 GCA_000966675.3 Picea glauca | reverse complement strand
ATTTGTAGAACCAGAGACAACAAGTTGGAGAAGGAAGCTTCAAGGAGGCATATCTTTCTCATTTTTCGACCGTTTCAGGTGCCGAAAGAGCCCAGACAGGGGTTTTGGGACGCTGTGAAGCCATTGGAGCAGTCATTTTGTCATTTTGAGCATTTTAAGGCATGATTTTGAGCACTTTGAGCAATTTAATAATAATGATCCATTGGAAGCTGGACCAGGAGATGTAGCCCGGAGAGGGGTGAACTCATTTATCAAGTTGTGTTTATGTGCTGATGTTCATTATTTTATGCTGCTGTCTATGTGTATTTTGCATAAGTAATCCTTAATTATGTGTTGCAAATTGATCTGGTTGCTTTAAACACATAACATTTCACTTGCAATAATTATTCAAGTTTTTCAAGTCTTCTTCAAATTTTAGATCAATAGCGTTAGAGAAAAAGTCCCTGAAGTGAATATGAACCATTAATGTTAAAGGGGACAGGTGAAAGTCGATCCACGGCTTGGGGGAAATGAGCTTCAGGAGATTTAAAATGAGAAGTTCTTAGAAATCCTGAAGGGTCAAAGCCCGAAGTCCCGAAGAGCCAAAGATGTCGAATTTGCCGAAGATACCGAAGTGGCCGAAGGCCCGAAGTCCTGAAGGCCCAAAATGGATCTGAGTTGTTGATCAACAAGAGCCACGTTTCATCAGATCCATAGCTCCAGGTAAAAGCACATGGAAGAGTAAGTGAGATTTGATTTTGGGTTTCCTAGAGCCTGGACACCTGAAGTGGATCTCGGTCGTCCAAATCAAGAATGCCACACGCCATTAGATCTGTCACTCTGGGATTTTTAAAATGAGAAAAGTGCCAAAGTTCCGAAGACCCAAAGTGTGTGATGCACTCTCATCAGGCATGACACATGGAACTCTTTCCAGGTCATGCATTCATGGCCATGTCACTCTCCTTATCATGACACATCAACAAACGTGACATCGTATGATGTCACATGAACCATCCAACAACGAGGACACGCGGCAGAGATCCATGAGCTTCATGGGAGAGGTAAGTTTGAAAATTGATTTTCCTGGAGCCCGGAGTCCCGAAGGGATCTCAATCGTCGATATCTAGAGGCCACGCATCATTAGATCCTTAGTTCCAGAGGATTTTCCAAAACAAAAATGAAGTTTGAGTTTTTTTTTTCCTAGAGTCCGGAGACCTGAAGAGATTCTAGTCATCAATCTCAGGGGGCCATGCATGGTCATATATTTAGCTCTAGGTAAAAGCAACAGAAGGCAGAGGAGGTTTGAGGTTTGAAAAGTCCGAAGCCCGAATCGCGAAGCAGGTCTCGGCTGTCGATTCGAAAAGGGAGATTTGATCCATTAATTTGGAGGGGGCATATTTGAGCTGTTGATCGTGAAGCCTCATCCAAGGTCATGATATCGATGGCCACATTCCATTGCAGGAACGCAACATGCTCGGGCGATAATTTTATTGAGCAGTACTACAATTGAAACCATGGTAAGTCAAAAGAGATATGTGGAAAAAGGATATGGATTGCGGGCCCAAAATCGGTCTAAATCCAAACCACCTTTGAGCGGCCCCACAATCACATGCTCATATAACATCCTATCCAAGAGAAGCATGTGGTCTCCCCCTGAGCATTAATCTGTGTCGCAATCCTATGAAAAGGTAGTTAATGAAAGAAGGTTTGGTGATTGAAACCTCGGCTCACTCCATAAATGGAAGGAATGGAAAGTCCGGTCGTGGGGACTAAACCATCAGCCCATGGTACCCTTGTGGACAGATTTTTCTGCAAACCCATGCCAATCTAAGCTCGTGTTTGACAGAGGGATACATGCATAGTCTGACAGAAGACTTCTCCAAGAAAATATTTGAATGTGGTGATCATATCACACTCCTGAGAGTCGGGCATTGATCTGAGTATAAAAGAGGTCAATTTTAATTTTTTAAAGGGAGTAGTTTAGGCCCAGACTGGGGGAAATCTTTGAGAGTTGTTATGACTGTATTTTTGTTGTAAGCCTGAGGGCATGGATTGTAAATTTTTATGTTAATGAAGATTACTTTAAGTTTTTATATTAGACCGTCTTCTTATTTTTCATTTTCTGTTTCTCTTTCTTGTCTGCATGTAATCTCTCTTATTTATGGATTCCTGAGGCAATGGAGGATCTGTTGCCATCATGCCCATCTTTTATGGTTCAGCAAATGTTTCAGTTTCTTGTTCTTGTATGAATGTGATCTTTTTGCTTTATGGACTCCTGAGGTGATGGAGGATCTATTTTCATCATGCCCATCTTTCATGGTTCAATAGACGTTTATGTTTCCCATTCATGTATGAATGTAATCTCTGTGATTTATGGATTTCTAAGGTGATGGAGGATCTATTTCCATCATGACCATCTTTCATGGTTCATCAGACGTCCTATGTTTTTCTTCTTTTCTGGATCATTGTAAACCCCCTAATTTCTGGATTCTTGAGGCGGTAGAGGATCATCTTTTATCTTGCCCATTTTTTATGGCTTATCATTCAAACACTTTCTTCCTTTCTCCTTCCGACCACCATTTAAATCCTTTGTCTGATAGGTAGCTTAAATGCCTTCATTGAGCAAACTATTTATGATTCCATATCCCAATGGCCCATCACTGATCTGCAGTGATCTCCATCATCTTTCCTTTCCTTAAAGACTTGTTGAATCACCCACTCACACCATTTTAATCCACAAATATTTTGATGGGTACTGGGATTATCCTCTTGCAGTCGGAGGGTGACTCTCAGTGCTAACATCCAGTGTGATAAATAAGTGAATCTGGATTGGATTTAGGCTGATTTGAGTCATGAAAATTGTATAAATTGTTCATCGGGTCTAGAATACAGTCAACAACAATATAATTCCCTTAATTCAAATCATGAACATAGAACTGATCTAGCCAAAATTTCACAATCTTACTGGTCTTAGTCAACTGACTAGCAAACAATAGATTGGCACTCATATTTGGCACATGATAGACATCTACAATTTTTCCATGTCAATAATCTACATCACCCTAACCAACAACATCCAAAGCACAATCATCATCAACATAGATTATACTATCTTCAACTTTATTCAATCTCATGAATAAAGGAGCATATTTTTCCATATGGTGAGTGCACCCAAAGTTGACAACCCATTCATTCTATGTAGTATGAGACATTAAGGATTGAGAATTCCCAAAATGGAAGGTGAAATTATCAACGGGTTGACGAATGATCGACACACCTCTTTCAATTCTCTTAACCTTATTCTCTAAATCGTCTCGCTTCTTGAAGAATTTATTCTCGACATGTCCAGTATTTCCACAGTACCAACATGTATTTTTCTTGTGAATACATTGTGGTTGTCTCTAGGGTTCCTGATAATTATATGCAAATTTTTATCTAGAAGCATCAATTTTCACT
Organism: Picea glauca; assembly: GCA_000966675.3. Taxonomy (NCBI): domain Eukaryota; kingdom Viridiplantae; phylum Streptophyta; class Pinopsida; order Pinales; family Pinaceae; genus Picea; species Picea glauca. The sequence goes on along the minus strand of JZKD02S1674081.1, from coordinate 327,756 downwards.
TTATTCATGGAATCCATCTGTTGGGAGTAGGCCTATTTTGAGAAGAAAGGTTATTTTGGGCATAGGCCTATTTTTGGAGAAGAACAATTGGTAGGAAAAGAAACATGAAAGAGGAGAAGAAATGTGGCAAGAAGTCAGGAAAGCCTAACCATGATAGGTTTAGGGCTTTTGATAAATATTGTAATGACTGTAAGCCTGTAAAATAGTATAAATAAGAACCTAGGAGGTCTAGGTTAAGGGTGGGTAAGAGGTTTGAAAGGGTTGGAAAGGGTTCGAAGAGTTGATGATGGTTATTATGATTTTAATAAGGTTGTAGAAGAGTCAAGAACGCTATATTTTGAGGGTTAGGTTACAATATGAGGATCCTGGTGTGATCTAGTATGCCTCACAGAGGTTCCCGAAACTCTTCATGATTTTATGATTGAATATGTATTGCGCGTAGTGCTATATTTTGTAGCAAAATAAATAAAAGAGTGATGCAGGAGCATCGCAAACAAAGAACAAGTGGGAGACAGCTGGGCGCATTTGCGTGTAATTTGAGACATTTTGAATTTCAGAGATCAATCTATTAATGTAATATCTGACAAAGCTTTTTGAGTAATGAACATATTTAATGATCGAAGTTCGAGCCATCACGTAAGATAAATTGGAAATATATTTTTCTTTAATGAGGAGGATCACAGTACAGATATGGAGCTTGCGCTCTTATCTGTCTGACTCGATAATCATTGTAATAGATGTTAAGTAGTTGATGGAATTTAATTCTGATAGGATAGCACAGAGTAGTTGGGGGGAAGAACTCAAGAGAGTTCCTTTGTATAAAGATTTGAAATGTTGACAATTAGAAGTTCTTGGAAGGATGTTGATAGAAGATAGTTGGTTAACAATGTATATGTTAAGGAGTAGTGAAGGATAGCGTATGTATGTATACAAGTTTCAATTAAATGAATATAACATAGGATATATTGTTCCAAAAGTGTGTTGTTATGTGTCTGTCTGAATGAATGGTAGACTTTTTTTTTATTTTCAATTCCCTGCTATTTTTTTGTTCTTGTATCCATGATCGCATTTGTATAGTTGAATGTATGAGTTACTGTGAAGAGTAAATAAGTTTCAATTGTTTCTCTTCTTTGAGATAATTTCAAGGTGTGCATAGTGTCTGCAAGGAGTGCGTGACTGAGTTTGTTCTGACTTGAAGCTTAGAAGAGATAAAAAGAACTTGTATACATGAAAGGAGTGAATTGACATCCACAAGGAGTGCGTGGCAGAGCTTTTAGACATGAAATATCAGGAGGAGTAGCGTGATCTCAGTCACGAGAGATAGAAGCAGATAGAGAACAATTGCAAGGAGTGAAAAGTCATCAATAGAGGAGTCAACTATGGAAGAAGATATATCGCAAGGTGTGCACAGATCGATATTTGGACTAAGTGTCGAAGGAAGCATCCAGAGGAAGTCAAGTAAGTTAAGCTCATGAGGGAGAGCGGCGGAAATCTCAAAAGAGAGAAATCCTTGAGATCTTCATTGAAGCCAGTGGGGAAGATTCATCCCAAGAGGATATGAATGGTTCTAGACCATCAGATCTGGGAGAACTATGAGGAGGATAACCATGAAGTATTTTGGGATTTAGGGGTTCGAAAAGTTTGAAGACTTGATGAAAGAAGAGTCACGAAATCTGAAGCCGCGATTCAATCTAAGTCATTGATCAAGAGAGAGGCATGTGGACATAGATTAAAGAGTTCAGGAATCATATGTTTGGAGGTTCATGGGCAGAATGCCTAGTGTTTCACGAGGTCACAAATTCTGAACCATAGTGGAGCTGGTGAATCTAAGGAGATGCATGGCGGAAGTTCGGAACCTCAGAGAAGAATGTTTCAGGAAAATCTGAGAGAAGAGTTTGGGATATCATTAAAGTCTGAATCATGAAGGAATAGACTATTGGTCATAGCCGTGGTCACTTGTGGGAGAGACCTATGTGTGTGGGTAGATTTGTTTTAGGTGCCCGTAGGGACCAAAGGAGTCACTCAGACTTAGTGTTTTTAACGATCCAATACTTGGAGTTCAAGCATCCCTTTTGAGGGAAGGGGGTCTGCGCTAGAGTGGTATCAGAGCGAGTACATAATTGAATTATGTAGAGAAAGAGGAGTAAGCCGATATCAAAAGGAGGGGTATCAGAAGCGTCAACACAATGCCACCTAGAAGATGTTTTGAGCCACCTGTAGCCAACAGAGCTATGGAATGGGAGATTAGAGAATTGTGTGAGAGGATAGATGCCATGGAGATATCACAAAGGAGAGCATCTAATGCTAGAGATGTCAACGAGGCAGAAAATGAATAAGTAGAAGTTGAAGAAGTTGTAGTTGAGGATGTTGCGAAAGAACGCTTGTTGAGAGCAGTTTTCAAGTTGGGAGCCAAAGCAAAGATTGACATCCCTATGTATGAAGGAAATTTAGACACAAAATAATTTCTTGATTGGATACGAGCAATGGACAAGTATTTCGACTATGAGGATGTCAAAGAGGAGAAATAAGTAAGACATGTTGTCAATAGATTGAAAGGACATGCAACACTGTGGTGGGATGAAATACAGGTCGACAGGAGGAGCAAAGGAAAACAAAGATAAAGAGTTGGGATTGAATGGTAGCCAAGTTAAAGGAAAAATTAATACCCAAAGATTACCAAATAAGTCTATTTAGGAGGATGAAGAACCTGAGACAGAGGGGATTGACTTTGAAGGAGTACACAAAGGATCTATATAAGTTGAACATTAGTGCTGGATAGAGAGAGAGAGATGAAGAAAAGGTTTCCAGATACATCAATGGCCTGAGATATGATATTCAGGATGAAATTAGCATGGGGACAGTTAGGATTGTAGAGGATGTGTCCAAAATTCACTAAAAGTAGAAGATAAGTTGGTCAGAAACTAGAGTCAACCAAACAGAGGTCGAATATTGAACAAAGGCAAAGGATTTTCCCAGGATAAAGCATAGAAGCCCAAAGACGAGGTGGAGAAACCACATAGTCATTCTGAGAAGGAGGAAGTTCTAAGGAAGGTAGAGTGGTGGTAGAAACTCTTTTCCTAGAGGAAGGGGAGGAGCCAGAGGAGGAGAATTAAGATGTTATGCCTGTGGAAAAATAGGACACATGTCTTGGGATTTCCCTGAGAGGAATAAAGGAGGTGAAGCTCACATTTCAGAAGCACAGAAGTGAGATGTTGAGGAAGAAGGTGCAGAGGATGGAATATCCTTGATGATGAACAAGGTTCTCTTGAAGCAAGAGCCAGAGACTGAAAGGCCAACACTGTGGAACATTTTTTTCATAACAACTTGCAAAACGAAGGACACAGTTTGCAAGGTGATAATTGAAAGTGGGAGCGTTGACAACTTAGTATCCATAGAAATGGTGGAGAAACTATAGTTAGAGATGACTACACATCTGACACTGTATAAGGTCTCATGGTTGTAGAAAGGTCATCAAGTAACAGTTACTCAACAATGCCTGGTTGAATTTAAAATGGCAGGATATAAAGACGAGATTATGTGTGACGTGATTCCTATGGATGTCTGCCATGTTTTGTTGGGAAGACCGTGGCAGTATGACAAGAATGTTATTCATGATGGGAGGAGAAATACTTACACCTTAGAGAATAATGTTAGGACACACATGTTGTTTCCAATTGAAGATAAGAAGGTAAAGGATGAAGTTAGCGCAAGCATACTTCTCATGAGTGGGAAGGAACTCTAGAATGAAGTAAAGAAGGAACAAGAGATGAATCTTGATTTAGTAAGGAAGACAAGAGTTATCCTTACCAGTACTTCAATGGAATATTTTCTTGAGGAAGTTCAGGAATTGCTAGAGAATTTTGTTGACATTGTAGTGGATGAGTTGCCAAACTCATTGCCACCTATCAGAAACATCAGTCATCACATTGACTTGATACCAGGAGAAATCCTGCTGAATAAAGCAGCATATAGGTTGACACCTCAAGAGAATGAGGAAGTGAAGAGATAGGTTCAAGATATGTTAGACAAAGGATTGGTCAGGGAAAGATTGAGTTCGTGTGCAATGCCAACTCTATTAAGTCCAAAGAAGGATGGAGGATGGAGAATGTGTACAGACTCGAGGGCCATAAACAAAATCACCATCAGATATATATTCCCATTGCCAAGGATGGATGATTTGATGGATTGTTTAAGTGGAGCTAACTATTTTTCAAAAATAGATTTGAAAAGTGGATATCACCAGATGAGAATGAGGGAGGTGATGAGTGGAAGACAACCTTCAAGACAAATGAGGGGTTATATGAATGGATTTTTATGTCGTTTGGCTTAACGAATGCCCCGAGTAATTTTATGAGGTTGATGAATGAAGTGTTAAAGGATTTCATTGGTCAATTTGTGATTGTATATCTATATGATATACTAGTATTTAGAAAGACTCAGGGGGAGCACTTGAGACATTTAACATTGGTGATGAGGAGGTTGCAGCAAGAGAATTTGTTGATTAATATTAAAAAGTCCTCTTTTATGAAGACAGAGCTCATATATTTAGGTTTTGTGATTTCTTCAAACGAGTTGAATATGGATCCCGAAAAGGTGAGAGAAATCAGAGAATGATCGTCACCAAAGAATATCTTTGAGGTAAAAAGATTCCATGGATTAGCAAGTTTTTATTGGAAGTTCATAAGAAATTTTAGTGGGATTAGTGCTCAAATGATGGATACAGTGAAGAAAAGAAACAAGTCTTTCAAATGGACAGAAGAGGATAAGAAGAGCTTCAACATATTGAAGGAGAAAATAATTGAACAACCGATTCTGGTTTTACCAGATTTCGGGAAGACATTCCAGGTGAGGTGTGATGTGAATGGAGTTGCAACTGGAGTGGTCTTGAGTCAAGACAAAAGACCTATTGCATATTTCAACGAGAAGATGAATGAAGCTAAAAATAAGTAATCCACATATGCCAAGGAGTTATATGCCATAATTCAATCCTTGAAGAAATGGAGGCATTATCTCATACCCAAGGAGTTTGTTTTGTATAGCGACAATCACGCTTTGCAATTCATAACCAGACAGGAGAAGTTAAACCATAGACATGCCAAGTGGATAGAGTTTATAAAAAATTTCACTTTTTTCATTAAACATATTTTTGGAAATGCTAACAAGGTTGTTGATGCATTGAGCATGAGAATTTTGATTCTGCAGGAATTTCAAGTCAAGACCTTGGGGTTTGACCACGTTAAGGAGATGTACCACAGTGATCTAGATTTTGGAGAGGCATATGAAGTGTGTGTGAATATTTCACTTAGAGACAAGAGCCAGTGGTCCGAATATTTGATTCAGGATGGGTTGTTGTTCAAAGGATGCCAGTTGTGCATACCAAGATGTTCGATGAGTGAGAATTTGTTGAAGGAAAAGCACAGTGGAGGTCTAACCGGACACTTCAATCATGACAAAACCTTTTCCCAATTAAATGGTTCATATTATTTTCCAAGTATGAGAGCGGAGGTAAAGATATTTGTGAACAATTGTAAGATTTTTCAGTATGCCAAGGGGAAGAAACAAAACACTGGATTGTATCAACCATTGCCTATTCTAGAGAGGCCTTGGGATGCAATAAGCATGGATTTTGTGTTGGTATTTCCAAGGAAACAGAGAGGAATTGATTCCATATTTGTGGTGGTGGGAATATTTTCAAATATGGCACACTTTATTCCATGCCAGAAGACCAATGATGCAATGCATGTTGCGAATTTGTTTTTCAGAGAGGTTGTGAGACTCCATGGATTTCCCAGGAGTATAGTTTGAGACAGGGATACCAAATTTGTCGGTCATTTCTGGAGGACGTTGTGGAAAAATTTGGGGACAGATCTATCTTTTAGTTCTGCATATCATCCACAAATGGATGGACAGACTGAAGTGGTGAATAGAAGATTAGGATATTTGCTGAGGATTTTTTTCACTGAACACCGTAGTCAGTGGGATCAAATTCTAGCACAAGTCAAGTTTGCATATAATGACTCAGTGAACAGAAGCACTGGGAAAAGTCCATTTCAAAGAATTTATGGAATGAATCCAAGAGGAGTGTCAGAATTGAGAAATCTGAAGCGGAGCGAGTTTAAGAGCGCTGGAGTCAAATACTTCGCTGCAGAGATGTAGGAACTTGAAAATTAGATCAAGGAGCACCTGAAGAGAAGCAACGTTGAATACAAGTGCATAGTTGATCAACACGGGAGAAATCTTGAATTTGAAGTTGGAGATAAAGTTCTAGCACATCTAAGGAAAGAGATATTCATGAGGGGGACATGCAATAAACTAAAGTTGAAAAATATAGGACCATGTAAAATCATGAGGTTTGGTGATAATGATTATTAATTAGAGATGTCAGAAGATGTGGGTATATCACCCATATTTAACATTGCAGACATGTATCCTTACAGGGAGGATGGACCTGGAAGATATGAAGATCAAGGGAGGATCCAGTGGGAGAAACAACTTCATGTAGCAGAGAAGCCACAGATGGAAAAGATCATAGATTAGTGAGTTGGTAAGAAAACCGGGAGGAAAACGTATTTTGAATACCTGGTAAAGTGGAAAGGATGACCAGTAGAAGATGCCACTTGGGTTGGTGAAGAAGATATCTAGAAGCATGGAAGATCTGTGCAGGAGCTCATGGACAGGATTCCATGAATTATTTCCAGCCAAGGGAGTGTGATGCAGGAGCATCACCAGCAAAGCACAAGCAGGAGATAGTTGGGCGCATTTGCGCATAATTTGAGACATTTTGAATTTCAAATATCAATGTATTAATGTAATATCTAACAACATTTTTTTAGTAATGAACATCTTTAATGATCATAGGTCGAAGCCATCATGTAAGATCGACAGGGAATGTATTTCTCTTTAATGAGGAGGATCACAGTACAGATCTAGAGCTTGCACTCTTATCTGTCTGACTCGATATTCATTGTAATAGATGTTAAGTAGTTGATAGAATTTAATTCTGATAGGATAGCGTATATTGTTTGGGGGGAAGAACTCAAGAGAGTCCCTTTGTATAAAGGTTTGAAATGTTGACAAGCAGAAGTTGTTGGAAGGTTGTTGATAGAAGATAGTTGGTTAACAATGTATATGTTCAGGAGTAGTGAAGGACAATGTATGTATGTATGTATACAAGTTTCAATTGAATGACTATAACAAACGATATATTGTTCCAAATGTGTGTTTTTATGTGTCTATCTAAATGAATGGTAGACTTTCTATTTATTTTCAATTCCCTGTTATTTTATTTTTCGTGTATCCATGATCGCATTCGTATAGTTGAATATATAAGTTACTGTGAAGATTAAATAAGTTCAAAATGTTTCTCTTCTTTGAGCGAATTGCAAGGTGTGCATAGTTTCCACAAGGAATGTGTGACTGATTATGTTATGAATCGAAGCTCAAAAGAGATAACAAGAACTTGTATACGTACAAGGAGTGCATTGATGTATGCAAGGAGTGGGTGGAAGAGTTTTCAAACTCGAAATCTTAGGAGGACTAGCATGCAGTCAGGAGAGATAGAAGTGGGTAGAGAAAAATTGCAAGGAGTGAAAAGTCATCCACAGAGGAGTCGACTATGGAAGAAGATCTATCACAATGTGTGCACAGATCGAGATTTTGACTAAGTGTTGAAGGAAGTATCCAGAGGAATTCAAGTAAGTTAAGCTCAAAAGAAGGAGAGTGGCAGTCACCCATAAAGATATCTTGGGTGACACTACATTGTGCACTCTGCACGCAACGTTGCCTTATGGTTTACTAGGAGGGTCGATAGTTTTAGAGGGTTTTGTTGGAAACCAGTTCAGATCTAAACCTGGGTCAGACCAAGAAGTAGAAGTGAGAGAAATAACCAAAAAATGGTTTCGTTGCCGATTGGAACTACATAGGATTGAGTGGATGGGATCCGTGGAAGAAACACGTGGATAATGGAAGTATATAAGGGAATGTTTAGGCCATGGAATCTAACAAAGGAAGAGATCAAAAGATGGTTGAAAACAAAGGAAATTGAATTTCAACATAAGGACGACAAAACCCTAAGTTAACACTGCACAAATATCTTGACAAATATGTGTTTAACGACCTACATGAGGTATTTTTTTGTGATTTACCACATTTATTGCAAGAGTGGCTATTGAGTTTAAAACAAAACCACCCAACAAATTGAATCAAACAACTGGAGTGGAATCCTGTGGAGATCACACAGTTAATACAAGGTAAGAAAAAAATTATGTGTAGTATATTTTTGGTTAGACAATATTGTTGGAGGGTTTATCACCAAATTTCTAGTAGATACTACGAAGTCTTACAGCACAATAGAGTAGTATTTTCTAAAAAGACCCAATGGTAGGTATATCAGATGATTGTATACTTCAATCAATATTTTATTGTATAACAACAATGTGATGACCATCGAATCATACATCTAAACTTCCCTACGTGCATGGGGGAAGGGGGGAAGCAATGAAAACATGTGGGAAAATGGATAAAGATATGGATAAGGGAAAGAAAAAGGAGGCCATGGACCCAATAATGATGGAGGAAAACTAGATAAATCTTATAATGGAAACAACTGGAAAGACGTGCAGTGGAGCACCCTACCAATATAAGATGAATAACAAGAAGAGAGGCATAGCTGATAGAGAGGGCTTGGAAAGTGATGAATTATAGGTACAAGATCTTTGGGATGTGGAGAATATTGAGGAAATCCTATGCACAAAATATGAAAGGAAAATAGGAGGTACAAAGGTAGGAACAAAAGGTAGAACTCCAATCCATATCAATGTCGATGTGGAATGCACAACCCATGTGCGACTAACACACCAAATATAACACCAGTGTTTAGACAACCAAATTTTAGTGGAAGAAAGACAATAGGAAATGCATCCAAGCAAGGAGAAGAAACTAGAGGAGCTAGTTTAGGAAGTAACAGTCAATTATCTACACCATGCAGAGGTAGTAGTTCAACACAGTTTAAAATGGCAGGACATGATCCCATGATCAGGTTACCAGATTTTAGGGGAGAGGCATTAAAGGACCATGAAAAGCACTTATTCATCTATGAGAATATATGGGAAGCAAAGCAAATCATAGATGAAGATAAAAAACTCGCGTAGTTATCTATCACGCTAAGATACCAATCATTGTATTTGTACATGATCCCATATGTAAACAATCCACCATGAGTAACAAGGACTATTGCAGACGTGAAAAAAATATTGATAAACGAATTTCAGAAGCCCAAATCAGAAGATCAGTATATGAATTCAAAATGATTGAAATCAGGCAAAAACTAGGTGAGTCTGTTTGGGATATTGATTAGAGGTTTAAAAGTTTGAACGATAAGTTGAAGTATGAAATACTAACATGCAACATAGGCACTTATTTGTGAATTCATTTCTACCACACTTGAAATACCCATTAAGACAGTAGAAGTTCCAAACTCAGGAAGAGGCTCTGCAAGAAACCTTACATCTAGAAGAGAACCAGTATTAGAAGACAGATCCAGTAGTAGAGGAGCTGAAGGAGGATATGAAGAACCTAACATTTCAACTTAACCAGAATAAGGGTAAAGAGAAAAGAGAAGTTGTTTGGTGTACCACATGTAGGACAAAAGGACACCACAAGAATGAATGTCCAACTTTCACCCTGTATATGGAAATAGGATTACCAAACCATTTTCAAATAGGAGGACCATGGTGCGATATTTTTAAGACACATGGGCATGATCCATATCATTTTCCAATGATGCAGAAGTATAAGACAGTACCCAAAAGTTCATACTGCAATTTCTGCAAGTTTGTCAGTCATGATGATAAATATTGTAGGACGATGGAGCTGATGAGAGAAATAACTTTAGATACTTATAGGGTGCAAGTAGAAATGATGACGAGACAATATGCACCTTAGTTCAACTAGGTAGCTCCACCATACAATAATTCTCAACAACAGTATAACAATGCACAACCGTAATACAACAACACGCAGCCACAATATAACCTTGTGCAGTATAATCAGGTACCTCAATACAATGCACCACATGGAGATCGAGGTGGACACAGAGGTGGAGGAAGAGGTAGAGGAGTATTTTGATGAGGTAGAGGTCCAACAGTGTTCCACAACTACCAATAACCAGGACACTATGCAAGGGAATGTGCACTTGCACCAGCGACATGTATGTATTGTCGCGTAACAGATCATGATACAGAATATTATCTGACTCTATTGGGGATGATCCAAGAAAAAAGGAACCAGAAAAACCAGATTGTCCAGTGGATATTTGCAGAAGCCAGGGAGGATGGGAGAAGCATCAATATAATCACTCGAGGAGGAGCCAAGAAAGGATCAGATGTAGTAAAACAAGATCCAACGCAACACCAATGGGTTAAGAAGAATATTGAACCACAAAAGTATTTTGATGCACGAATAGAAAAAGAAACATTGAAGGAGGATAGACAGGAGTTTCTCAAGAAAAATCCTGCGTCTACATCAACCACACAGCAAACTCAAAACTCACCAATATAAGAAATGCCCTCTTCAATGAACCATAATAATGAAGCACAACCATTAGAGAAAGTAAGTAACATAAAAAAAAATATACAATCTTGTGTTAAGTTATTAAAGGATCCATCATTTGTTAAGATCTTATAAAATCTATTAGAAATATGTAATACAGAGGCAAAATGAAAGTTAGGACAGAAAAAAAATCAATCATCTCCATACAAGAAGAAGGACAAGAATATAATTTAGATTGAATGGAAACGTGGGGATTTTAATATGGGTGATATCATACTGGATTTAGGACCTAAAGTAAATGTTTTACCTAAGAAGACATGGCAGTTTATGGGAGAACCCACACTAGGCTATTTACCTGTCTATTTGAAATTAGAAAATCAACACATATTGCCACCAATTGGAAGGCTTAAAGGTGTGATAGTAGATTTGGATGGAATGTGCACTATGGCAGATTTTGAAGTAATAGAGATAGTAGATGGCACAAGACATTATCCAACATTACTTGGATTGGATTGGGAATTTGATAACCAGACCATAATCAAAATGAAGACAAGGAAAATGATGTTTGAATCAGGTGAATATAGAGTCATTGCACCATTAGATCCTTCAGAAGGAGAAAGGCTTGTAGAACCCACTTGTTTGGATCTGGAAGAAATAAACTAGTTGTACAGATCCACCGTGCATGAAGAGGATTATGTCAACCCAACTGTAGATGGGGTACTCAGCTGGAGAAGAATTACATCATGTGCTAGACTCAGATATAGTTTGGATAATTGGAAACATTGATTACATGAAGTTTCCACAAGAAGGTGCGCAAGAATAGACTGCTCAATAAGATGGGTTGGTACAGAGATAAGAGAACCTCCCAATTTTCATGGGGTAATTAACTTAGAGGAATTTATGAAAAAATATGAAGAGGAAGTACTAGAAAATCAGAGGCTCTTATCCCTATATATTTCACTCAAGGAAACACCTATAAGATGGTGGGGTGCACACAAAGAAACCATTCAGGACTGGTGTCAATGTAAATGATTATTGCGCATTAGATTTGGTGCAGAGAATGGGAGAAATACAATGCATATGTATGATGGACAGGGAAAACCAATGGAACACTTGGAAAAGTGCAAGGAACAATGGAGTATGACACCACCATAGGAATGGCCTCATCACTTTATCCATACATTGGAAGTAATCTTAGGGAGCTGGTATATAGACCAAGAGATGCACAGAGGTACTACAGAATGGACAACATTGCAATAGAACTTTGTAGTAACCTTCTCATTTGAACATGAGAACCCCAACATTGATTTATCATTGAAGATGATATGAGGAATGATATTTATTGATGAACGAGAGGTTGAACGCATGAAAAAATATCAACAACAGAACAAATAGACGATCAAGGAACTACTTTCATGCTATCATGTTGAAGAGGAAGAACCAAATGAAGATGACTCATGCAACATTTAGATTACATAAATTGAAGAAGAAAGAGAGGTGGAAGGTCCATCTCTGGATTCAGATGAATTTGTTGCACCAATCACAGTGAAGAAATTCAACATCGTGACAACTAAAAATCCTAAAATGGCAAGTATTAGAGACTATTCAGATGAACAAACAATATAAAGAATAACAAAGTTATTGCGCGAATACAGTGACATGTTTCCAACGACCTTTACATATATGGAAGGAATATAATGGGATCTAGGAGAGATGAAGATACCTCTCAAACCTAAGGCAAGACCTGTCACTCAGATACCTTACATACTAAATCCAGTATATAAGCAAAAAGTGAAAGAAGAAATTGACAGAATGTTGGAAGCTGGTATCATAAAACCAGTAGAGGAATCTGAATGGATAAGTCCTATGGTAATAAAAGAAAAGAAACAAGGGGGGATAAGGATTTGTGTAGATATGAGGAAATTTAATGATTCTTTCTTACACGACCCTTTCCCTACCCCTTTTACAGATGGGGTCTCAGAGAATGTGGGAGGCCAGGAAGCATATTCATTTACAGATGGATTCTCAGGTTACCATCACTTCAAAATATCTCCATAGGACAGGTATAAGACTACTTTTTCTACAGAATGGGAATCCTACTAATGTACAGTCATGCCATTTGGGTTGAAGAATGCACCAACTATATTTTAAAGAGTATTCATAGCTACTTTTAAGGAATTCATACATCAGTGTCTAGAAGTATATCTGGATGACTGGACTATATATAGTCTATTAAAATATCATGTAGAAGTGTTAAGACTCATGTTGGATAGATGCAGAAATGTCGGATCTCATTGAACATCAAGAAATGTATTTTTGGGACACATTTTGGAATATTGTTGGGACACATAGTGTGTAAACAAGGTTTACTAGTGGATCCTGCTTAGATTGCAGTCATTGTAAATTTACCACCACCAAAGTTAGTGTGCCATTTAAGAGAAACATTGGGACATATAGGCTATTGAGGAAGTTCATAAAGGGGTATGTGCAGATTACTGCACCAATGGAAAAATTGTTAAAGAAGGACACCAAATTTCAGTTGAATAAGGACTGTCAACAAGGATTGGACACCTTAAAATAAAATATGGTCACAACACCTATCTTAGTATTCTCATAATGGGAAAAGACATTTTATGTGCATGTAGATGCATCAACCATAACACTTGGAGAAATTCTAGCGCATCCAGGAGCAGGGAACTTAGACCATACTATAACCTTTGCAAGCAGAAAATTGTCAAAATTAGAGTAGAATTACAACACCACAGAAAGAGAAGGCTTATCCATGGTATATGAACTTTTCAAATTCAAGCACTACTTACTGGGTAAACATTATAAAAATTTTACAGACCATTCTTCCCTCAAATATATAATCAACAAACCAATGTTGGGGGGGAGGATCTATAGATGGATATTGTTTTTCCAATAATTTGACATCGAAGGAATAGTCAAACCAGGGAAGCTAAATGAAGGAGTTGATCACTTCTCAAGGGTAACTAATGGAGAGGAAACTAATAACTTGGAAGACAACTTCCCTGATGCATAGTTATTTTCAGTACATGTAGTTGATGAATACTTTTCTGATATTATTGAATACTTAAGTACATGGGTTTCACTATAGGACTTTATTGTTGTGTGGAACAAAAATCTAGTAGTCATGGCTACAGACTATCAACTTATTGCAGGACATTTATGCAAGATGGGTGGAAACAACATTTTGAGAAGGTGTGTATTAGAACATGAAAGGTTTGGCAGAAGCTCATGAAGGTATAGCTAGAAGACACTATGAAGGAAAAGATACCACGCAGAAGGTATTGTATGCAGGATTATGGTGGCCTACAATCCATAAATATGCCAAGGAATATTACCATAAATTTTATGTCTGTCAAAGGGTTGGAAAACCCAATAGAAGGGACGAGATGCCTTTAATACCACACGTGACTTTACAGGTATTTTAAAAATGGGCAATAGACTTTGGGGGACCTATTAATCCACCAACAAAAAGGTCAAGAGATATATATATCATTACTACAACTGAATACTTAACAAGATGGGAAGAAATAGCACCAGTCAAATGCTATAGCATCGAGGCAACAACAAACTTCTTGTTTGAGCAAGTGATCACCAAATTTGGATTTCCAAGGATATTGATAAGCGACCAAGGCACTCATTTTTATCAATAATACCATCAGGGCTATGACCGAGGAGTTTGAATTCTATCACCAGAACAATACACCGTATCATCCTCAGGAAAATGGAATAGTAGAAGCTTTCAATAAGATCTTCAAAAATGCTCTGACTAAAATATGCAATGTCAACATGGATGATTGGGAATTGAAGATACCAGTAGTACTATGGAAATATAGGACCACATGTAATAAGTTGATAGGATAGACACCATTCAGATTGGTATATGGGAAGGAATTAGTGGTGCCATTAGAATTTCTGGTGCTCAGTCTGCGCGTAACAGAAATTACCAACATGATAGAAAGAGGCGTAGTACAAGAACGCTAAATGAACTAATGGAAATGGAACAGGAAAGGATTCTAGAAAGATTTCACCAAGAAGTGCAGAAAGAAAGAGATGAATCCTGGCATGACATACATATTAAAAAGAAGATTTTTAAGGAGGGAAACCTAGTTTTTCTCTATGACAGTAAAAGTTTTCAACATCTTGGTAAGTTTAGGATGCATTGGCTAAGGCCATATGAAGTAAATATTGTCACATATGGGGGATCTGTACAACTAAAAGACTTGGAAGGAACATAACTGAAAGGAATGATCAATGGTAGTCGACTAAAAATGCACAGGGAGAGTCGACCTACTAACTCTTAAAATTTACAGTGCAGTGAGAAAGGCATGTATATAGTGTACTATAGTAGAGATTAGGATAGAAAAATGATAAAAATAAATAAATACAAAAGTAGAAAAGAAATAAAATACAAAAATACTAGGAAATATCATAGGCAAAGATAGTGGAATCAATGTGACAAAAATAAAAAAGTGACCATGCACAACATATGGTTGACAGAAAGAAAAACAATGTGCACTAAGGAAAATTCATAGCAAAAAGGTATGACACAATGAAAAAGGGGCCAACAGTCGGAAAAGAAAAAATCAATCGTTAGGGAAAAAGGCACGAATTGGGCATTTATGAAACTAAAGGAAGCATACTTGACAAGATTCAATGCATTAATAACAACCAAGGAAGATTCTTCAAGAATATTTAGGGCATTCATGATGCCCTCTATATAAAGTGGAAACGCGGGGCAAACAATACTTATTGTGAATTTAAAAACTCATGAAGCTAAGGATCACGAAGACAAGAAGCGAACAGGCGAGTGTAGAGATCGAAGCAGTCGAAGCTTAATTGGGAAAAAAAGAAATACCCGGTATGCCACCTCCAAAGGTTAGCACACCAAGCCAGACTACACATAAAACATGCAGCAGTCGCAGGACACTGTAATAAACTACAGAGGTGGAAATGGAAATGACACAGAGATAGGGAATCGTCAATGTCGAGGCAATTCCCTCGCCGCAAGTTGAACCAGTGAGAGACACATTGGTCAAGGAAGAAGAAAAAGACTTGATGATGACCAACATAGATATTGACTCGAACGATAGTGCGCAGGGCCATGAACCAATCATCACAGGAAACCCAAAATAACCTGCGAGGGTTGAAGCATCCCACACAACAAATGGTGGTGACAATGAGCAAACAGAGTTTGTTGGGCTAATAACACAACTGGTGGTGGGGTCCACATATCAGGAAGAAGTACACATTGAAGACATTAGAGGGAAGCCAGATTTGAGTGGGGAAGATAGAGAACCAGAGGTTGGGACCTCTAGCATGCTAGTAAGAAGAAGTTGCAAATAACCCATCGCATGGTCCCCACACAAGCAACCTGGTGCCTCAATTTTCTTACCGCGCATTCTAGAGAGGGTGGAGGCCACACTAACTCTACTAGGATGCATGGAAAGGATGAGATACATAGACCATGATGTGCTTGACACCAAAAAATTTCCTGAATTTGTGCAACAAGTGTACATGGAGAGCCTAGGCACAGGGCCATTTGGATACCTAATACTGAAGCAAAAGCAATGGGCGGCAGGCCTAACAAACATATGCATCCTAAACCTCGTAGAGATTCCCCACTTTTGCAGGGAGAAAGAGGTGAATAAATGAGTCAAGCAGTTGATGGAAGTCTTCCATGGAGCATTCTTATGGTTAGAAGAACTTGTATCCATTGACATAGAACTCATTTCCTTCATCAAAGGCCTACCATCAATGGGCAAGAGTCTTGCACAGTACTTGGATGAAAAAACCAAAGAAAAATATCTCGCGGAAGAGATGAAGAATACATACATGATGGAAAGAGGCTCACGTGGAATTATTATCAAGAGAATCATCGACGCAGTCACTAGGATGGCCACAAAACTAATGGTGTGAAAAATGCTATGCAAATGCCGCAAGGAGGAGTTCCCTGCAGGGGTAGTCACAGCAACAACATAGTGCGCAAATGACACCATTCTTAGTTGGGCCCCATATTTACTGAACCTATTCCTAGATGACTGCAAGAACATGTACGACTTGGGAACAGAGTTCCACTACTCATGGATGTTGATCATGATAGCATTAATCAGGTGGAAATATCCTCCCTACTCATATTTCCACGATAGATTAGGTCATTGTCACATGGCATGGTACATGTCAATGGGAAACTCTTTGGACCCCAAGCGAAGAAGTGGAAATTCCAACACCTTTGCTCAATATCTCAACAACATCCAAGAAAACATAGCCAATACTTGGAGGATGACTCCAAAAATGGTCGCTCAATATCAAGGGATATCCAACTTTAGGGATACAAGGCACAACATGTGGATCCAAGCACATAGGGATCCAACAAAATAATGGCTGCAAATTTGATTCTACATCAATGGAAAAGAAGTTGAGATGGTAATGAGAGACTGGTAAGATCACTGGAGGATCCTAGTCATCACCAAGGACATGGACAAGGGAAAATAAGTGGAACCAGGTTCATCCAAGACACCTATAGGAGACAATGTTATGCCCAAGAAACCAACACAACAGGGAAAGCCTTGTCAAAATATAGCACACTAGAAGAAGGGAAGTGCCCCAAAGAAGGATTCACAAACATGAAATAAGGACACTACCCCAAGGCAGGAATAACAAGGAAGGGGGGAAACAACGACGCATGAAACCCCTTCGACAACTACTGCATAAGAAATAGGGCCACCCAAACGACCAATTATACATATAGCAGGGCCACGCAAGAAGACCAAGGCCCATAAACAAATCCCAGAGTATACAATCACTGAGGATTATGTTGATCTGGTCATAGAGAGAGTACAGGATCACGTAGTAGAGGAATTTGAAGAGGCTGAGAACCAAAGGGGAAGGATACAGAATGAGTTGGCTGATATTAGGCAGGTCTTAGAGAAAATACAAGCAGCGAAAAGGAACCAAAGGGGAACATAACCAATCCCCCCAGCAACAAAAGAAGATGAAAGGACCATGCAGAACCAAGAATACACCATCCAGACCATAGCACAAGAAATTCCAAGCTTCCAAATAGCAATAGAAATGTTGCATATGGACGAGGCCATAGCTCAGATGCCACTCTAAGACTTGGTGTAGGTATAGTTGGTACTAGCTCAAATACCAACAAAGGCACTGTACAAACTACAATTCAGTGTCACGCAGAAAGTGAAATCATGAGCAAGCACAGACAGGATCAAGGATGCCCTATAACTAGTCATCGAGCAGGTAAAGTTGGAGACAAAAGAAGAGAAACAACACGAAGATAATTTAGAGTAGGAGTTGAAGGAATTCTTCACAATAATTCCAGACAACGCATAGGAAGCCGTGAGCAATGCGGAAGAATAGATCGAAATCATCGCGCAGACACTTGAGGAATACAAGAAAGAGATCGAGGATCTTAAAGAAAAATTAACCCCAACTAATCCTCCTAAAGTTATGGATGAAAGGGAACAACAGGCATCCCTGCAAGTGGACATGATGGAGAAAGAAGTTGAAAAGGACACACAATTGTTTGATAGGACCACGCAACTATGGACGACGTTGGAAGAAGATTATAGGGTACAAATATTAGACCAACAAGAGGAGGTAATAAACACTACAATCTAGGAGATGAAGCAATGACAAAAGGCCATGAGCATTACAGAGTGATTGAAGCATGCACAGGAAATGGCGATCATGTAGGAAGAACCGAAGACTATGCAAAATAACAAGCAAGCTAGGCAAGCCCAGTTATAACCTCTCCAAGAGAAAGCAACACAAATAATTGTGAAAATGGAGAAGGAAAAGACAAGAATGGATCAGGACCATGTTGAGAGAGCAAAGTCTCTCAAAGAACATATCACAACACAGAGGGCAAAAGAGCTCACAGGGAAAGTTGTGCAAGCTAGAGAAAAAGGGGAAGAGTTAGAAGGAAAATTCCACATCTTGGCAAAAGTTGTTTAGGGAGCACGCACCAACTGAGCAGCTCAGGATGAGCCACATGTCAGTGTTGGGAGCCTATTGGGTGCATGCCTTTTTTGATAAGAAAGGTTATTTTGGGCGCAGGCCTATTTTTGGAGAAGAACAACTGGCAGGAAAAGAAGCATCCAAGAGGAAAAGAAACATGCAAGAGGAGAAGCAATGTGGAAATAAGGCAAGAAATCCTAACCATGACAGCGTTAGGGTTTTTGATAAATATTGTTATGGCTATAAGTCTGTAAAATAGTATAAATAAGAACCTAGGAGGTCTAGGTTAAGGGTGGGTAAGATGTTTCAAAGGGTTCGGAGAGTTTATGATGGTTATTATGATTGTAATAAGGTTGTATAAGAGTCAAGGAAGCTATATTTTTAGATTTAGGTCATAGGATGAGGAGCCTGGTGTTATCTAGTCCACCTCATATAGGTTCCTGAACCTCTTCATGATTGTATGATTGAAGATGTATTGCATGTAGTGCTAGATTTTGCAGCAAACTAAATAAAAGAGAAGAGAAGACAAATCTTTGTGGATGTATCCCAGGAGGGGGTGAACCACGGTAAAACATGTGTTATATGTAATGTTTATTGAATGCTTACTTCTTGTTAATGGTTATCTTATGAATGAATGATTAACTAGATGTATTAGAATGCATGCATGGGCCCAACGATGAATGAATCCTAGAAATACTTGAATGGATAACAAGATTAATGCATGAATAAGATATAATACAACCCAATATCCCCACTCATTCCTACACTACAAGAACTTGAGAATTACAGTCACCCATAAAGCTATCTCAGGTGAGACTGCACTGTGTACTCTGCACATAACGTTGCTTTTTGGTTTACCAAGAGGGTTGATAGTTTTAGAGGTTCTTTTTGGAAACTTGTTCAGATATGAACTTGGGTTAGACCAAGAAGTATAAGTGAGAGAAATAACCAACACCATATTTCCCTCACCCTTGAGAAAGTGGACTTGGTGATTACCACCAAGTTTTCCTTCTTCAAGAAATCTATGTTGATCAGTAATCAAAAGTTCACAAAAACTTTCAAAGGAGTAACCCTTACCATATTTCTTGCGTGCATGAAATTTAGTGTGGAAGGTCGATACGAACATGTCAAATGGTGTTCTCAAATTTATCAGGACCATCTCAATGAGTTGTCCATCCTTGTTCTTGTAGTTTTCTCCACATTCACTCAAATTTAATTGGAGTTTCTTAACATGCACCAAATATTCCTCCATTCTCTCAAAGGAATGAGGATCGAGAGAGATTAACTCTTTCTCCAACTGCATTATGTGGCTTCTGTCAAATCAATCAAACAAAGTATTCAACTTCTTCCAGACCAAATGTGAACAATCAAGTCCACTGAGATGAAATAGGATTTCCTGTGATACGTAGGTCATGATGACCCCTACATTTGCATCCTTCTTTATATCAATAGAATGTTTTTGCAAAGTATCTGTTGGATCTAGGATTGCAAGCTTGGTATACTACTAGAGTCCCCTACTTTTTAATAGGGTTTCCATATATGGATCCCATAATGCATAATTTGATCCATTTAGAATAATAGGATCTATCTTCAAATACATATTTGACAGGAAGACTAGTCTGTTTCAATAAGTTCCAATCAAAAAACCATCGGCCCAGAGTCAATCACAGAATTGATCTGACTCAGTAAGGCTTGTAGATAACAAGTCAAGGTTTAAACCGTCATATTTGATTCCATGTTGGAGAAAATTTTGAAGAACATAGGTGGCATCTAAAGACACCATTACAACACTTAAGCACATCATACTATGATTAGAACATCGTAGTGCATATTGCACATATTTTTCTACGTGATCTATTATGCAATCTGAATTCCGATTCAACATTATGATAATAACCCAAGGGGTCTTCTTTTATAGTCTCAATATCTAACCGGCTCCAATAGAATTTAGAAGATCTTTTCCACATATAATTGTCAACGGTTAGATTTGACTCAAAAAAATCCTCTCTGTCAAGTTGTCTTGATGGGACTTGACCCGACCGACTATCCGTCCAACTTGTAGTCAATTGTAGGGTTGTTCGATCCATTACACTACTATCTTTGATTGTTGACTGAATTTTTGACCGATAGGAAAATCAACTACTCGATCAATAGGTGTGGTGTGTTGGTTGATCACTTGACCGACTTTCTCCAGATGTATGTCGACCACTCAACCGAATGAACTAGGAGATGTGTGATGAACCATCAATGCTTGATGTTCCAACAATTGTGTGCCCCCAAATCATGAGAATCCATATATTCTACAAATACATAATCCATTCCTCAATTGATACTCCATGCCTCCACTAAGGATTCACGAGTTATGGCCCACACCCATCTATTGGCAAGTTGGAAAGGATTTTCCTTGTATCTCAAACATGAAATAATTACACACATATTACGTAGATAAATATCATCTAAGAATCATAATAATTTCTTAATACTGCTAGTTACCCTAAACAAATATTTACTATTTGACTCCCAACCTTGATTTCTCCCAAAAATACATATCCATCTATGTCCCCCTTAGGTGACCAATGTCCTACACCACTAAGATCAATGCAATCATTTCATAATACATGCATGCATATATGCAATATAAGAAATATATTATCAATGAAAGTCAATTGGTTTCATTTAACTTTCACAATATCTAATTCAACTTCCATAGCCTTCATCTTCATTCAATCAACTACACCCAAGAGTCCTACAAGTCTTGTCCATCTTCCACAACTCACACTTGTTCATAGAATAAATATTCATTTATTGATCCAAGAATATATCTATCCTAATGTAAAAGCTCATCAGCTAAAAAAATAGGAGTATCAAATACATCAAGTCAATCAAGTACATTCCACATATCACATATAGAGAATATTCAGAAATTTCATCACTACACTCTTCAGTCAATCCCTAGATTAATCTAAAAGGAGATTTAGGGAAGGAGGGACATTACAAATGAAAAGGTTAGTGATATTTTTTAATGATTAATATCATCAAAATAGGCAAGGCAGTGACAAAAGTTGGATGATTATATAAGACTTGTAATAAGTTCTACGTATGTGATGTTGCAAGTTAGTGTACAAACTTCCCTAATGGGAATGGATCAAGTGAACATGGATTCTCTTCATCCTTTTGCAACATCAAGTGGAGATATAGGAAATTTATCTACAAACTAGTCATGGAACAAAAAAGGTGTTGAAATCTAGGGATAAGACGATTTCCCTTTATAGGGTTTGTTAGAGCATCTAAACATAGTTCTAGATAAAAGTGACTATCTATGGTATACAATTAGGTATGATATATAATGTTTTAGGTACTATATAAAGTTATAGAATATAATTCCAATCTATTCATATCGATAGAAACCTATGCTTAACTTTTTCATTCTAAAGAATTGTTGAAAAACATTTCTTTTGTTAGTTCTCAAACTTATTAGGATTTTGATTATGTATGTAGTGTCAATGTTAATGTAGTGTTAATTTTTATTTGAGTGAACCATTTTTAAATAATTTAAGCTAGTTAATATTTCATGTGGGAACACAAGGACATACATTTCATGTGTTTTCCAATGGGATTTTTGTAAGTGAGTTGTATGCTTACTATTTCTATATAATTTCTATGGGATTCGTCTTTTTCTCTCAGGTAATCAAGGGTAATCATGATGTTTTGCAGGAAATAAAATTAGAAATTATTCAATGAGTGCCTTTACATTTGAGAATCCAATTACAATGAAGGCTGGTGAGAATCATATAGCTTTGCTCAACATGACAGTTGGATTGGCAACATTTACGTAATTCCTTAGAAGTTAGAAAACTTTATGGCTTAAATTTGGTTATTTCGAAAATAAGGTTCAATTTTTTTCTCCCATTTCAGTATTAGTATTTCAACAAATTTATGTAACTTATAATTCCCATTTTTCAAAACGTCAAAACATCGATGATGAAATGACACCAACTGTGGATTATCCAAACAACACATGCGAAAAATTGTATAGTTATCAAAAGAAGTATGAATCTTTAAAAAAATTTGTATTCGATAGATAGAAATATACAAAGGATAAATTGTTTCTTTCAAATGCACAAAAACTTTAAAATTTTATTTTTATACTATTGAGGCTATCTCAATCAGTTTTTATGAGTATGAAATCATGGAGAATTAATAACTTTTTGTCAACAAAATTACAAACCTTTCTTTAATACATGGACTTTTGGAATAAATGGTTTTGTGGTGTTATTGGAACTTAAAAATGGTCCATTGGATTTGATTTTTATAAAATGGTGATTAAGGGATTTTTCCCCTGTGATATTGGATCGTAATAACAATAGAGAAAGACCAAGTGAAAGAGATAGCAGTCTCCCCACAGTGACAAACACACACAAAGTAAATAAAATAACTACTTAATTAGGAGAAAGTAGGTATAGAGGGGAGAAAAGAAGGTGCACCTTGTTCTCTCATTTGATGTCGATCCCTACTCAAATTCACCTAAGAAATGTTGAGCTTTTGTTGAAGTCAACGGCAAAGCAGGTACAAAACTAGGATTGGGATGAAATTAGTTATACTATCATAAGTATGTGCATGTTACATGTCAGATTCAAAGTAAACATAAATATGAATTTACAATGAAGACAAATATGGGAGGAAACAAGCTCTTTTATTACCGACAAGTGGAAAAGGTAAGTTACAACCTTGTCCAGCCTTAGGCACCATCTTGAAACCAAATGTTTGGGTTCCTCTAGGAATCCTCAAGCATCAACTCAACCAATAAAGACTTCTCTCAATGAATTAGATATGGATAAGGGTACACCCTATAGTCATATAAAAGGAGAAAGAAGATCTGGAAAAGGAGTTTCCAGACTAAAGGGGATGTTGCTAAGAAAATGTAGGGAAAGGAGGCTTGTTAGATGTTGGTAACATAACTTTTCACCAAGGGACTTGTTCTATTCTTATCCCTCCATGGTTGTTTTATATCTTCCAAAAGAGGTTTGGGGAGATGAATTCTATTGTGTATGGGAAAGGGTCTTCGGGAAATGAGCCCAACCGAAAAACTCACCCTAAAACACTGGATTGTTTTATTTTTCACCAAAAATGAGGGAATTTGTGGGTTGCAGTGAAGAAAGGAGCAGATGTTCGTGTGTTTCACTAGGGAAACCCGTGGGTATTCTCTTAAAGAATGTTTTTAAAATGATTCTTGAGAGGAATTTTTAGGAAAAATTCTAGCAACCATTGGGAAAGGGTTAGGCAATGGAACAAAACCATAAGTGTGTCAGTTTGTACTATAACAGATGCCCCCTAATGTGTGAGGTCATAAGGGAAAAATGATGACTGAAATACATTATGAAATATGAGAGGAGAGGATGCATTGAAGTATCCATAGAGGTTCCTGAATAACTAATCCAAAAAGCAGTAACCACCAACAAAGATCAAGCAAGAATTGTGTTTCCCAAGTCAAGCATACCCATGCTTAGGAGTGATAAAGCATGGCCACCAAAGCAAATAAAATTTGGATCCATGGTACATATGGGAGTATGAATAATTTCCATGGACACAAACAATACATAATGGATCCATGTTATAAATATAAAGTAGCAATCATGGCCATGAAGAATACATAGTGGATCCATGTCAAAGCATATCATAGCCACAAAGAGATACACATTGGAGCTATGTATAAAGATCAAGAACAAAGGATATATGGAACCAAAAAAAATGAACAAATTGATCCTCTACAAGTACCAAAGTCTGTGAGGTGGCACCATATGATTTGAGAAGGAGAAAAAAGAGGTGGTGCTCATACTTCACCCAAAGTATTCATAATGATCCACTGTGGTACAAGTCTACACTATGTGAATAGATGATACAAAGTCGAACACAATGAGACATCATTTGATTAATGGTCATTGAGGTATGCCATTAAAAAGAGTGTGTTAAGAACCAAAGACCTGAATACAAAATATCACAATAGATCCAAAGATATCTGAATACAATCACCACACAAGATATATGAAACCATATAGAAAAGAACAACTTTATTATAGAAACCCTTGAGGTAGGGCAACAGCATACAATGGATCCTAATGGAAGGGATCCTCTCATGTTCACTTGCCTCTTCGAGGAGGCATCCTCCTAATGAGCTTCAGCTCCAAATACAATACTTCTCTTCATGTGTCATTGCATTTCTTGAACCCCTTTATATAGTGCTATCATCACTTAAGAACATTCTAGAGGAGGAATCTTCTAGAAGTAGAACCTTCTAAGAAGTCCTCTTACATTTATTATATCTAATTACCCATTTATTATATCTAACTACCATAGTGGG
>JZKD02S1674081.1:290881-301515 GCA_000966675.3 Picea glauca | reverse complement strand
AGTGGGCCTTATTTAATAATATAGTGGACCTAGTCCACCTTACATTGAATGACCTCCACTATTATCACTATGGACCCTCTGGTCCCCCCCACTACCTCTCTAGCTACCTTACAGAGTGAGACATCCCACCGATAATGATGATGGGATTCAAGGTACCATGTCACTATCTAACAAGTGTGAAAAAATGAGTTGGCATCAAACACCTGGTAGAAAATATCAAGCAGGGGACTTTGAGGTATTCCCACTGTCAATAGTGAGGGAACCTTTCACTGATGACTGCAAGCCCTAAGGTACCAAATATATCTCTAGATCCCTCTCCCAGAGTAAGATGTGTTGAATTCAATGGGAGGGATCCCGCTGGAAGGAAGGAATTAAGGAATCCTCCATCATCGAGCACGAGAGGTGGAAGAAGGCCAAAGACTTGGAAGAAATCAAATGAAAAGAGTCATATGTGTGATGATGAGACTTGACTTGGGAAGGTTGACTTGCAAGGTAAAAGGATAACTATAGAATGGTTGACACATGTTGAAAATTTTCCCTTGAACATAAGAACGCCACATTGTGTGACTTGGGAAGCATGACTATAAATTGGGATAAATTTGTGACACGGGAGGCATCAACAAACACTCCATATAGTTGGAAGAATAACCAATCAGGGGAGAAAAAAACTCAAAGTGAGAAAAAGTCTCCTAAATTCAAAATAAACCCAAAATCATGAGATCCTGACTCAAGATTGTGCTTTGTTCAATGGAGACAAAACTGGTGCCAACAAAAGAGATAGATATTTTCCCATTCTTTTTGTTTTTTTAATTTTTTTTGTCTTTTTCATGTTATAGAAGTATGAAAAAGAATAAAACAATGCTTATTATACATTGGGGGAAACGAGTGTCACAGGAAAGAAAACTAGTTCCAAATTGAAAGGAACATACCTATGATAAATGCAAGGAAATCATGTGCAGGATAAGGACACTCGGGGAAATGTCTCCTCCGGGGATAAGGTGTTGATTCGGAAAGGCATAAATTGCAAGGTTGGGAGCTGATAGGAATGCATAGGAAATTGGTTCAACAACGGCGTGTTGAAGCCGACATTAGGCCTAAAAGCGTGAGTAGTCAATATGAATATGTAGATATGTCTCAAATTTTGGAAAGTAAACTTCCCATAATCGTTAATTTTGTAAGTTTAGTCTCCAAGGCCCGAAAAAGAATAAAATCATACCAAGGAGAACTCTTCTGGTAAGAGTAGGGCCAGAGTATTCCTTTTTCATACATAGTCCAATTGGTCCAGAAAAGGGTTAAACTTATACTAAAAGGATGCCTCTTCAAAACATTTTTAACGAGTGTGACAGAGACAAGATCACTCGACTACCTTTTCAATTTTAAGGAGTCTGAAAAGAGCTTAACTATGGACTCCCTCGTCCTTTTTTGTAAATCTAGTCCCCTTATCCCAAAAAATTATAAAACACAACTTAGGAGAACTCTTACAACCCGTAGAGTAGAGTATTCATTTTTCGTAAGTAGTCTTTTCCAGTCCAAAAATAGGTAAACTTGTGTTGGATAGATGTTCCTTCAAATCCATTTAACAAGTGTACAAGGAACAATGTCACTCAAAAATATTTTCAATTTTAAGGAGTCTGAAAAGAGATTAACTATGGATTCCATAATGTTGTTAAGGAGCAGCATGTAGGATAGGGGTCTAGCGGGAAAAGGACATAATGAGAAAGAGTAATAAGTATGGAGTTCAAACGCAAACTCATGGTAGGACTAACCAGGACCCCTGAGCCTAGAAATAGACTTGCAGCATGAGTGCCAGAATGAAAAAGGATTCTAAACTTGGGTGCCCATGGAAGGTAGCATCTACCATTAGTTGAATGATGTTTTAATAAAAGAGAAAGGTTTCACCATTCGTTGATGGGTTTGACCCTATGTTTAGACAACAATGATAACTGAGAATGCAAAAGTTGGAGTGAAATGCACCCTAACCTAAATGCCAGTTATAAACACATTACCTACCTAGAGTCTTGTACAAGACTCGACCAATAGATGATAAAGGTACCAGAGAAAAAGTTCTAAGGCCTACAAAAATGACAATAATGCTACTGTTGGCCCTTGACCAAGTTTTGGGAATCTCTTGGTCATGTTGACCTATTTTGGAACTTCAACAGCCTATCAAAAAAGGAACGCAAGACAAAGTGGAGATCACAGGATCTCAACCCCTTTTTGGGTTTTTGTGAATATGTAAAGGGAATGGGATGTCGACCCATGGGTTTACCCATGTTTAGGCCCATTTTGTATGTATATATAGATGTCTAGGCCATATAGAGAAAAAGTAGCGAAATCGACATCTATGTGATGTAGGTTAAGTGCCAAGGGTTGAATCTATGTGATAAAGGCTTTGTGCATTTGGTGTAAGACTTGCAGAGCTATGTGCATGTCCCTGGGAGAGAGTGTAGAAGACTTTGTGTTGTAGCGCAAGGAATAAGGATCTAGCGAGCTACGCAGATATTTTGTCTTGTGCATAGTAAGGGTTTTTGAAGGCTTTGTGCTTGTAACTGATTGATTGGAGATGATAAAGAAGAAGAGTTGGTGGACATAGCCCCAAGGTGGGGGTGAACCACATAAACATTGTGTTATGTGCTTTGTTCTTTGTCTTGATCTGTTCATATGTTATATGCTAAGTGCTCTGATATGTTTAGATAGATCTATTCATGCTTGGTGCTTATTATATGTGAGAATGTTAGATCTAATCTAGATATTCATGCTTCGTGCTTGATATGTTCATTCTGATCCATTTGTATATGCTAAGTGCTTGAATACTGTAGATTAGTGTGAATGTTGCGAAGATCTATCTTATAAGCGAAGTGGTTATTGACTGTATATTGAGGAACTAATGGTGCTAAGTGCTTTATTAAGTAGTACAATCACATATCTATGTCCTAGCTAAGGTTGTAGACACTTGAGTCTTGCAACCACCCCTGCCTCTACCTCGGGTGAGACTTCATCTACTTCACAGGTGTTGCCAAAAGGGCCAGTAGTTAGGGCTTTGGTGCATTGTTGTAGCATTGAACCCTAGGTCTGCCCCTGTGCCAACAAATGGTTCCGTTGTTGGGACTGAAACTATGATTGTTGGGAACTAAGAAAGAAGAAGCTTTTGTGCAAAGAAGTTACCTAAAATCTTTGTGCATAGATATATGCCCTAGTGCACAATATTCTACTTGACTTATCAAGCTCTGTGATAAAGAAAGAAGATCAAATATGAAAGAAAGAAGCCCGATCTAAAGAAAATAAGATCAGATCTGAAGAAAAGAAGCAATATATGAATGCTTGGCACTCTAAGAAAGGTAAAAGTAAGAATTTATAATCAAAAGAGGTAAGATCTGCAAGCTCTGTGCTTTGATAAAGGCCATAATAGTTAAAAGTTTTAGATCTGAAAGCTTTGTGCTCTGTAGAAGTAAGATAAGTGGAATTTTTTTTCTTCTAGAGTATGGATATAGGTATGTTTAATAAAGTTTGTCCTAGTTTGAAAGCTAGGGAATTAATAGATGAAAGAATGTTTGATATGAGTAGATCTGACAAGAATAGTGAAAGATATATTATACCTATGCATAGAAATAATGTTTGGACTAATGAATGGATGCAGGATCCTAGAAATAAATTGTTGTAGGTCAGATCATACGATCCTAGCACGCAGTACAGAAGAGGTTGGGGATCATTTAAAAGAAATAAAGGATTGACCTTCTGTTACAGTTGCAGAAGACCGGGACATCTGGCTAAGGAATGCCCTGGAAGAAGACCTAGTTGTCTTTGTTGTAAGGCTCTAGAACATGAAGTGTTGAATTTCCTTAGAATGATTGCTAAGCTTGAAAGAATGAATTTGAATCATGAAAACCCTAAGGTAGATCCAGAACCTATGGACGAACCTCAGAAATAATCAGAGAAAGAATTGTTGCAGATGAAATAAACCTTGAATGACCACTGACATGTCATCTTATCAGATATCTTCAAAGAGAAGGAATGCATCAAAGAAAGAATATGAGACTTCAACATTGACTGTGTTCTGGATGAGGAAACACAGGTGAATATTATGCCAGAGAGAACTTGGGAAGCTATAGGGAGGCCTACTATGATTCCTTCATTAAGAGGAATATGTTTATTCAAAGGAAATCTAGTAAACCTTTGTGGAAGGCTTGCTTGGATACCTATGACTGTCAATGGAACTTCAACAGAAGAAGACTTTGACATTATTAAATTTATCGAAGACAGCACCCCATTTACCATGTTAATAGGAAAACCTTGGGTTGACAAAGCTCAAGCCAAATGAAAGGAAAAAGAATAAGCCTTGGAGCAGAAGAAACAAGACTTAAAAGATTTCATGGCTAGAAGGATCGCACAATTGATTGAAAAACATGAGAACATATCGAAGCTAGTTGTCACTAGAAACATTGATGTCGAAGCTAAAAGAGCATTAGGAGACCCACAGAAGACTGAAGTACTTACTCCAGATAAAGAAGAGGTATTACCCATGAATCTTAGGAAAGAATCTCAACAACACGCAGTGACTATGTTAAAAGATGATAAGAATCAAAATGGAAAAGAGAATACCGAGACGAAGCTCACTGGAAAGAGGGCTAGAAAGCTAAGTAGGAAAAGGGATAAGATTGAAAAGTTACAGAAGATTTTAGAGGGAAATTTGCAGAAAGAAAATTTGCAGAATTGGAGCTTCGTCGGGATATCAGAACAATGACACATGGCACTTCGCCATGGCGAAGCAATATAGTTATTGGGGCTGATATATCCATTCAACTTCCGCTCCAAATGGACAGAAAATAAATAAAGGTTCGTCATCAGACCATTGGACCACGCCATAATGGATTGAACAAGAGTTAATAGGGGCTCATAACCATTCCATGTGAACTGTTGTCAAGTGGCCTACTTATCCCTTCACACCACGCATGGAGAACACTTTTGCTAACTGAGAATTTGAAACTCGAAAAATGAACAAATTGCATATAATGATCATTGCACCCTTGTTATTATTCCAGTGCAGTGTCTAAGTCCATCGTGACCCTGATAATTTTAATCCCAAGCATGTATGTCTGACGAGCTCACCGTAGTTGAAGAATCAGTGACAGAACTTCTCCTTGACTTGATGACAAAAAGAGTCATGTCGAAGAGAGGAGTGTCTATAGGTGTACAAGCATTTTCTATGAGAGGAATGCAGGCCTCTCCGTCCACTGCTCAAGCTGGACCATCCTGGCCAGCTGATGAGAAACAAATGAAGCATAGAGATGATATCGCAAATGCCAAGCTGATTCTGAGCATTTTACCCACCTATCTACCACCTCTGAGCGGTGCAATCAACCAAGACAGTGGGCCTAGAGACTTTGAATATGTGTTGGTCACTGCGTACCTTCCGAAAGAGGTGTGCATAGTTCGTGTTGACCAGGATAAGCTCGCAGCATTGAAGTTTAGCGACTTCAACCTCAGCAACAGGAAGGTTTATAGCATGCTCACCCCACATAAGTATCTGACGAGAAAAAAAGGAAAGAACTCAAAGATTACCCCTCAGTCATGGACCCAGAACCTCGCACAGTCCACCTTACTGAATGTTATGAATATTCCTCACTTCGAGCAACACTAGGAGGTGAACGCATGCATCAAATTATTGATGTCTTTCTATCATGGAGGTTATTTGTGGTTGAACCATTGCATCATAGTGGATCTAACATTGATCAATCAGATCACAGGGCTAAGCATGCAAGGCCCTGGCCCAAAGGATTTCTACCCCGGAAAGACCGCGGATCACGCTCTTGCTCAGAGGATAAAGGATACTTACAATGATGTAGAGAAGGGTGAGATGAGAGGATACAAGGTAGCCTCTATCCAGAGCTATGCAGTGCACCTTGCTTGTCAGCTAATCGCATGCAAGCTAGTTCGCAAGAACTGACTGACCCAAGTAACTGGATTTGTAGTCGACCTCACAAGGAAGTGCACAGAGGGCCTACACATGAATTGGGTGAAGTACTTGGTGAACCATTTAGAATTGGACTGTAGGGAAGCGCAAGACCAAGGATATGGGTTCCACTTCAGTTGTCTTCTCATCTTAATCGTGTTCATCGCATGGGAGATGTCGGAAGGTGTGACCTTCTCAAACATTGAGCCCATTGAACCACTGGACGTGAAGTTTAGTACGTTGTGGTACTCTAGAGACATGAACAGGAAGTGGAAATCAAATGTCATCTTCCACACTTGTTACACCCAGATGAAGACCATTATCCATTCTCAGCCTCGTATAACCCCGAACACACTCCAGAGGTTTAGACTCTTGATGAAATTCAGCGCGGACCACCATTTCATATATATCACAGCACGTGTTGATGAGCATAAAAAACAGCTGTAGTCATACTACAAGTTGACGGAGGAGGATTTATAGGAAATCACCAAGGAATGGTCTGCAGACCTCCTCATCCCAGCAAACCCCGTGGAGCTATCTGATATTGACAGTTTAGAAGAAGTGCACGATACACTTGGATCGAGCAAGTCCAAGAAGAATGAAGAAGCTCAAGATGTAAGCAGTACCTCAGCGAAGACTGCTTCTATCTCACCTGAGAAAGGAAGTGATGGCATAGAAGTGGAATAGAAGAAAGGCAAGGTTACACCACCTAGAGACGAGGAGGACCCCTCGAAGAAAAGGAAGGTTTCCCCTCCAAAACCTTCCTCAAGGAAGAAATCGAAAGCAACCAGGACTAAATTTGAGACCACACTCACCTCAGACGACTTCTACTTCATCGTCGCAGCACTAAATGATGCTTCACTGGAGATAACAGAGAAGAAAGAAGCTAAGTAGGAGGAGGTTTTTAGTTGGATCAAGGTAAAACTTCAATAAGTGCAGTAGGCACTACAGTCCATCCGCGCAGTTTATACTGCGCCTCTATTAGTAGTAACACCAGAAATAGGAGATGAGCCAGCTCAACTCCACTGGATCGTTGATACATTCAAAGTTCACCTTCGACGAGCACAGGAGGAGACAATGTAAGAAAACCAGTCTTTGGCGCAAGCAGAGGAAGACCTTCTAGAGCAGCACAGTACTGTCAAACACTAGAAGTTTACTCTGCAAGAGAGGTTTGATGAAGAAAAATTCCAGCTGCATAAATAAAAGGATCAGTTGCTCACAGAGAAACTCAAAGTCAAGGAAATGGTTCACAAAGCACTTCACTATGTGACAATCATTGAAGTAAAGGCCGAAGAACGAGTTCCACAGCAGGTGGCACAACTCGAAGACGTAATCTAGTAGATCTAGCAGCGCATAGAAGACTTGGAGCTCCGCATTGTGCCCGAGACCCCTCAAGATGTACGAGACCAAAAGGAAGCCACTGCCCACAGTGCAGTTGAAAGATTAAAATCTCTTGCCTTGGAGTGAAAGCAACAAATTAATCGAAGCACTCAAACATATGAAAACCTCACTGAGAATCCTGAGTTACAGGCATTAGAGTCACATCTCCAAGAAGTGAAGCAGCACGTAGATACACTACAGGCACAGCTGAAGGCCCTGTCAGTTGTAGAAAGGATGAAGAGATCTCACGAACAACGTAAAACTCAGCAGAAGATCCATATGCTTCAAAGCAAAGTGATGGAAATCACTAAATGACTTCAACCTATGAAAGACAATGCATGTCTATTGTTTACAGAGGTCAAGAGCCAAGGAGCAGAGCTAGAATAGGTCATCCTCATAGCAGAGCAATGCCTAGAAGGGCGAGTGAATGTCGCAGTGATCCATGAGTTCATCGAATAAGAGGCCACAACAAAGCAACAAGTCGAAGCAGCTCGAGCCAAGCTCGAGGAATTCGAGGAATAATTGCTCAGACCAGAGTGACTCAGGATGAGTCATAGGTGAGTGTTGGGGGCATGTTGGCCCTTGACCAAGTTTTGGGAATTCCTTGGTCATGTTGAACTATTTTGGAACTTCAATAGCCTATCGAAAAAGGAGTGCAAGACAAAGCGGAGATCACGGGATCTCGGCCCCCTTTTGGGCCCCTTTTTGGGTTTTTGGGAATATGTAACGAGAATGCAATGTCGGCCATGGGTTTACCCATGTTTAGGCCCATTTTGTATGTATATATAGATTTCTAGGACATATAGAGAAAAAGTAGTGAAATCGACATCTATGTGATGTAGGCTAAGTGCCAAGGGTTGAATCTGTGTGATCAAGGCTTTGTGCATTCGATGTAAGACTTGCAGAGCTGAGTGCAAGTCCCTAGGAGAGACTGTAGAAGGTTTTATGTTGTAGTGCAAGGAAGAAGGATCTAACGAGCTGTGCAAATCTTTTGTCCTATGTGAAGTAAGGGTTTTTGAAGGCTTTTTGCTTGTAACCAATTAACTGGAGACAATAAAGAATAAGAGTTGGTGGACGTAGCCCCAGGGTCGGGGTGAACCATGTAAACATTGTGTTATGTGCTTTGTTCTTTGTCTTGATGTGTTCGTATGTTATATGCTAAGTGCTTTGATATGTTTAGATATATCTATTCATGCTTGGTGCTTATTATATGTGAGATTGTTATATCTAATCTAGATATTCATGCTTAGTGCTTGATATGCTCATTCTGATCGATTTGTATATGCTAAGTGCTTGAATATTGTAGATCAGTGTGAATGTTGTGAAGCTATGTCTTATAAGAGAATTGGTTATTGACTATATATTGAGGAACTCACGGTGCTAAGTTCTTTATTAAATAATACAATCATAGATCCATGTCCCAGCTAAGGTTGCAGACACTTGAGTCCTACAACTACCCCTGCCTCTACCTCGGGTGAGAATTCATCTGCTTCGCAGGTGTTCTTGAAAGGGTTGGTAGTTAGGGATTTGTTGGTGCACTATTATAGAATTGAACCCTGGGTCTTCCCCTGTGCCAACAGCTACAAAATTTGATCATTAGTTGAAAATTTGGAGAAAATCAGGAAACTTTAGGAAGTGGTTTTTCAAAACTTTAATAAAATTTGGTATAATTACTCAATTACCATTCTATTTTTACCATTTCACCCAAATAATTACCAAAGTGACCAAATCCCTTGCAGAGAAAAATCGTGAAAACATGGAGCTTGGAGCAACTCCACCACTTGCCACCCACAACAAGTAAGTATTCTATCTTTGTCTTGCATTTCAATTCTTCATTTTGTCAATTTTTTCCAAAAATCAAGCTTAAAGTCACTTTTAAAAAATTGAACATGTGCATCTGCAGGCTTCCTTAAGGAAACTCATGGATGTCTACAGCTGGTGGAAACACAAGTCACATATATCCACAACTTCTCTAAAGGAAAGGTGGAGATGTGCAAAAAGGAAATTGAAAAATAAAAAACTAACTCAAAATATTTTTGGAAAATGATAGGATGTCCATTCTCTAGAGAGAATGCGAACATGAGGAGGTGGATCAAGCCATGTTTGATAACGATGAGGCCAAGAAATCTCTATGTGATTGGGGCATATGAAAATTTTTCCAAGTTGGTGGCATGAGAGCACAAAGGAGATTACTAAATCTACCAATTGACTACTCGAACCTGGATGTTGAGGCACTCATGATCACTAGACAGTATTTGACCATTATGGCTGAAGACATTTAATTCATTAAGATATTATAGAGGAGAGGGGAAGTACCAAACTTCCAATATCGGGGAGGAGGCCAAAGTGTCAACAATTTTATCAATGAGTACTACATTACCGACACCAAGAAGAGTGTCTTGCAAGTGCCAATCAAAAAAATAACCAACTTGAGTCTCTGAGTCATTCTATACACCTTGGTTTGGATCGTGGACTCCAACCCTTTACACTTGGCATCATGGGTACAAATGCATTATGGGGTTGAATTCCTACGCCCTACTTTGTATGATTGGAGTACCACTATGTTGAACAATATGACAACACAATTGACAGAATGCAATCTTAGGAAGGAAAAGAACTTCTTCTTCGGAAGCCTCTTATGTACTTTCTTCTTCGAGCAAGTGCCCATGATCATCCTGTGAACACAAATACAAGGACACTTACGAACATGGCCATCCATGGTCCATTGGATCGAGATCATATCTCGCTTAGGAGGTGGAAAATTTTCCAACTCCTTCGATGATGACTTCTTTGGTTAGTGGGAGCGACAAACTCCCTTCATCGAGGACTACCCATATGTGGGTATCGACATCACCAACAATATGGATGTCATCATCCCTATCGGAGATGAGCTACAGGACACAGGTAACATTTTATTTTTTGTGTTATTTAATTTTTTTAAATATATAACCATTTAAATTTTTTTGTGAGATCCAAAATACTAACAAGTACCTTACTTTTATGTAGATAGATCACCTGTGAGACCGACTAATGTCCCACGACATAGCGGGCGAGGTAGAGAGGAGGTAGGACCGAGAGATGACACAATGAGGACTTTGCATAGTGTGGGATATAAATTTGATTGCCTCATGTGAAATTTGCCTATGGAGACCATTGATGACCTCCCTATAGGCATGCAGTGACATGTCATAGGAGTATCCAGGTCATGGGTTCGATTGTTCTGACGTTTGGAAAATGTTGTAGTTTTCTATGATAGGGTGCACCAGCCTTTGGCCTAGACATATTACGTGCTCATAGCACAATT
>JZKD02S1674081.1:273816-290604 GCA_000966675.3 Picea glauca | reverse complement strand
TACTAATGATATACATGACAATATAAAACATAATTATCATAAGCATCAACTAACTCATTATCTCTCCTAGGAACATGCTTGTAAGTAATGAACTCAAAAGAATGTTCTAGAAGATGTACCCTAAGAAAAAAACATAATAGCACCAGATATCGAATTTGATATACACAATTTAACTGTAAAATTACCGATTTTCAATCCATGAACACTTGAAGGTGATAAATACTATATGACAATGCATCTCACAAAATCTCAAATACAACGCTTTATTCAATAACATTGTTGGTAGTTTCATCGAGATATGCACCTCCAGTGGTCACTAACTGCCTATAAGGTGAATAAATCACCCAAGAATCAGATGCTAGGTGTCGAGTATGGAAATGGCACCATCAGTGAATCCAGTGTAAATAAATGACTCCTCGAGAATTTGAAACACAACAAATCACATTAATTACTAACACAACAAAAGGACCAAAAACATAAACAAAGATACATACAATATAAACAATAAAATACAAGAGCACTAATGCTCTAACCCTTGGGCCAAAGAATAGTACTTATTTAAGTAGAGCCCATTTATGGTCTCAAACAACACATTGCCTTAAAAATCCATGAGCTCGTAGGATCCTTTCTCTAAAACCCATCACACAACATAAGGGAAGAACCACATGGGGTTGAACTTTCCTGCCCCCAAGGAATCCTTATGTTGGTCATAGACCAATACAAGATCTCCCTCAGAGAACACCCTGGGACAAACAAAATTATCATACTAGGACTTGACTCATTTCTTATGCAATTCATTTGATAAAGATGCATCTCAACGTTGCTCATCGTTATGTTCAAGGTAAACTAGGCATTCTTCAAGATGAGTCATGTCTGGAAAGAGATTGACTACTATATTGAGTGAAGGAACTTCACATTCAATAGGAAAAATTGTTTCCACTCCATGAATGAATTGGAACAATGAGAATCTAGTGGAAGTTTTGATTAAGGTTTGGTAATCCCACAAGGCCACGTAAAGCATCAAGTGTAAGTTCATTCGTGTAATACCCCTAGGCTGAACCCCAACTGTAAATGTAAATGCAAATGTACTTAAGCTGGTGAGTTGTTTGATATCATTTTTTGCATGCGCCTTCCATGGTATAGTGTGCACATGTATTGCACACTAAAATGATGAACTGTGCACATTCCAGGATACCGTGTGTAGCAAACTTAAGTGCATGTGATTTTGAGGCCAGAGAGCCTTTGTGTATATGTTGTGTTTTATAGGTTGGTGAGCCAGTTATTATAATATAGGAGGCTTATGTGTTGAATTAAGTCGAAGAGCCTAGATGCTAAAGGCCAGTGAGCTTATTTTTGTATATAAATTATCATTAATATAATACATCGTTGTGTGTAGACCAACCATGATAAAAGAGTATGGGGGACTAAACTCCACTAGTTAGGGAAAGGGGGGGGCTAAAAGTTAAGGATAAGGGGCTAATCTAGGGAGATTAAGGGAAAAAGGAATATTATATTAATATTCCTTAAAGTATGAAGTATGGATAATTATTTTATCCTAAGTTCTAAGGATGGGGACAAGTGGTCCAAAGTAGCTCTCAACATGACAAGTGTCAAGTTGGGAAAATGCATACATATAGTTTGTAATTAGTCCATTTTCCCAAGGATTCCATAATTGATTCCATCATCATTCACAAACTCATTGATTTGTCCACAATACCATTATGTTACTATTATTGTACTTGTACCCATACCCATACCCGTACCATTACTTGTACCCGTACCTAGTTATCTTAGGAGTTGGAATGAAGAAGCAGGTTGTCAGGCCCATGGGAGATTGAAGAGGCAGGTAGTCATGCCTGTGAGAAAATATCTCTAGGTGAGATAATTGCTAGGAATTGATTCCCGAAGGTGCCAAACTACAACTACAGGGCTCTGAGACTTCCTGTGAGGCCTTTTTTTGAAGCTCGAAAAGGAATTGGGGCAGCCGAAGGATTGTTGAGCAGAGAATGGGGCACACTTCATGGGGTGGGACATGAATGTGGGGAATGAGGGACTATAGGTTGTTAATTTGAGTTGGCCCCTGTGACAGAGTCTTTCATGTTGTCTAAGATACATCAGCCTGGTTAGGAATCCCTTTACCAGGGTGGATTTTAGTCCCAACTCGGGGGTGACTCACTGCTGAGAGTGATGAGTAGTGTGGTCTAAGGCTGGGAGGTTCGTGGAAGGTCTGCATGCAATCAGTGATATTTTTACCAAGATAAGTGTCAATTGTGTGTTAAATTACATGCTGCATTATTATTTATGCACTTATGTTTATGGGTTTTTCCTGTGTGTGTTGCATGTGTATTTTTATTATTATTCTGTATGAATCTGTGCATTTGCAGAATGTATTTTTATGTTTTAAGTTTTATATATAAATTTCTGCAAGAGTTTCTATGTATATATGTTTTAATTGGTATACAATCCGGAATTTTTTTATGTGGCATAGCCCAATTGGAGGTTGGGGATGTTACAATTCAAGTTGAATTAATCATTCTTCTCAGTATCATTTTTAATGACTTGTTGACGGCTTCAAATTTACCATTATCCTAAGGATAGTAAGGAGACGAGTGTTCCTTCCTAAACCCCATTTTCTATACTAACTCCAACATCATGCAATTCTAGAAGTGACTTCCATGGTCAATGATGATCTCTCTCATAACCCCAAACCTAGTTATGATCTGATTGAATATGAATAGTGTTTTTTTCTACCCATCATTAGCAAAATTTGGCATAGCCTTGGCCCACTTAGTAAAGTAGTTGATGGCTACAATGATGTAACAATGCCCCCCAGCCCCACTGTGTGAAGGGGCCAACAGTGATGATAGGAAAAATTGGAGCGGGATGTGCACCCATTTTCTTAGTGAAAATTTGGCATGGATGACACTTCTTGACCACTTCAATATAATCTTTAAATACCGTAGGCAAAAATTACCATGTGCACAAAATGTTTTGGGCTATTGCCAACCTAGACAAGTGACCACCACATGCTCCACTATAGCACTCATTCAAAATAACCTTCGATTCTTCAAGAGTTAAGAAATGTCTAAGGATCAAGTCCACCCCTCACCGATACAATGTGTCAACAATAATGAGGTATTTTTTCTCCATATGGTGGATCCATCGCCACTCGTCTCTCGATCAGTTTGGAGGTAACTTCAAATTTTGGAGATATATTAGGATATCCCCATACCATGGATCATAGGAAGTGATGAGGAAAATGTGATCATATGGAAATGAGTCTTCCATTTATCCTTTCTCATTATTTATCAGAAACTCTAACATCAGATCAGCAAAGACTAAATACTTCTTATATTTCCCAAACACAAAGTCCAAGTAGAGCTCTTGAAGAACAATAATCCACTTGTTGATGGCTGTCTTTAGTAATAGAATGTAATGTTAGAACATATTGAAATGGATTGACCATGATGATGATGGTTGTCTTTAGTAATAGAATGTAATGTCAGAGTCATTGAATGACATGAAAAGCTTCCATCGTCAGTTTCTCTACATGTGAATATCTAAGTTTAGGACCCATGAGAATGTGGATCAAGTGATAGATGACGTGCTCTTGGAGCTCATCATCCTCCTGAACTAGAACCATGCCAATCGAATATTCATATACTGCCAAATACAACAAGTATTCTTGATTGTAATTATGGGGACTCAACAAAGGAGTCAAAACCAACGCTTTATTCAAATAATAAAAATAAAATTGTGCAGATTTGTCTGAACAGAATGGGACCCCTTTATTGAAAAGACACATAAATCCATTCATTATGTTACCATAGTTCAGAAAAAAAATCCTGAGGAAATTATCCTTTCCTTGTAGGTTCTAAAGTTCTTTGATTGTACACGGGGGATACAACTAAGTTATTTCCTCAACCTTCAAGGGGTCAACCATGATCCCTTTTTCTGAAGCGATGAATCCCAAAAGATGACCAAAGGTCACAGAAAAGATACACTTGTGTGGATTCAATCGGATCCTATATAAATGGCATTGTTCGAAAACTAAGCGGAGGTGTAAGAGATGCTAGGGCCTCTTGCGCAAGTGGGTCCATGATATAATCTAAGTATTCCTCCACTATGTGTTTCAATTCATGAAAGGAAAACATCATGGCCTGCTAGAAAGTTGCACCAGCATTTTTAAGACCAAAATACATTTTCCTATAAGAGAATGTACGCGAGGGATATATGAAGTTCATCTTGTGTTGGTATTCCATACGGATTTCAATTTGGTTATAGCCGGAAAAACCATCCATAAATGATAATATCTCTCTCCACATACACTCATCCAATATCTTATCAA
This sequence comes from Picea glauca, assembly GCA_000966675.3. Classification (NCBI taxonomy): domain Eukaryota; kingdom Viridiplantae; phylum Streptophyta; class Pinopsida; order Pinales; family Pinaceae; genus Picea; species Picea glauca. Next base: position 286,256 of record JZKD02S1674081.1, on the reverse strand, counting down.
TGAATTGTGTCAGGAATTTGTCTTTAGGAAATGCCTTATTCAAGTCCCTAAAATCGATGCAAACACAGATTGTACCCTGCTTCTTATCAACGGGAACAGGGTTGGAGACCCATTATATCATAGGAACTCGGTAGATAAATCCTACATTAAGAAACTTTTCAACTTTTGCCTTCATTACTACTACCTTTGTTGGGTTCACAGGTCTCAACTTCTATCGAACCGTTTTTACATTCTCATAGGTTCAAATATCATGTTGAACTATTTGAGGATAAATTATAGGAATTTCCTTGTAAAACCATGCAAACAAATATCTAAATGTTAAGAACCAAGTATCAATATAGCATAGAAAAACCTCAGAATAAGTATTGAACGCCTTGAAAAAGAGAGAATTTCAGATAATAAGCCTCTTCGAGGGGGAAACCTCCTTTTACCCCACATAAATGTTCAAGTACAAGATGATTCCAAATGAAAATGTCTCCTTGGTATATATAGGAGACTAGGAGGTATAGTTACAACTAATGGAATAAAGCCAACATAAATAAAATAACATTACTAATATAATATGCCCCAATTAAGGGGTAATGAGCCAATATTAGGGCTTAACACTAAATTCATTAAAGAGTGTCGTATATTGAGTGATCTCATATTGTGATTAGTCTTCTCCAATAAATATGTTGTCGACAATTTCAGGATTCCTATAAATTTTTACTGGGATTGTTTCTGATATATTAGCCATGTTTCCTTCGAAGTAGACACCATGTCTGGCCAAGGGATTGAATACTCCATAAACACTTTCAACAACGGATGACTTGAACTCCCCACTTTCTACTCGACTGAGTTTAGGAAGGAAATATGATCTATGATGAAAATCCTTCGATGGCCTTTTGGCTTCGGCCATTATCTCAATAATTTCTTCTTCTGAAGGCAAGACAATATTTAAAAATTCTTGAGAGTTTGGAGAATTTTGAGCCCGGATAGGCTCAGGAAAGAGATCATCCTCCTCGGTGACCATTGGAGTTTTATATGTATTTGTTGTGTCTTGGTGAATGGGTCGATACGTTATTTCAGTTGCAGACAAAGGTTCATCCATTCCAGCATGAAATTGACCTTTGACCATACTAGATGGCAAGGGAAGGGTCCATGGGTCCTGTATGTAAGAAATATTGAATGAAATGACCCTATTAACTGGAGTATCATGAACATATAGAATCAGTGTGGGGATATCAAAAGATCCCATTAGCAAAGGGTACATCCCACAAACGATGCTCTCAGTGACCTCCTGAGAGTTTTCAATCCAAGGGACCATATACCCATGATCAAATTCTGCGTCAAAAAGGTTGGATGCCACCTGATTGATAGTCATGATTATTCCATCATGGGGAAAGCATATAATCCGAAACATTTTGAGATGACAAATTTCATAGCATAATTCCAACTTATTCCTAGCAAGAGATTATATTCAAGCGGTGCGTCAACTACTTCAACCTCTATGGAAGAAGACTTCCCCCCTAGCATTACCAGACATGAAGGAATCATACCATGTGGCCTAAATGAGCATCATTCGAAGGCATTCAAGAGTGTAGGAGAAGGGGTATGTTCATGAGAACCAATCACTTTCCATCATGACAAATACATCATGCACATGGAATCTCCTTCATCAATGAAAATTCCCGTAACTAAGAGATTGTTGCAAACAACCACTATCTGAAAGGGTATGTGATATGGAAGGCATGGTTTCACATCAGTAGCTTCAAACTTCATGACGAGATGACTAGCAGAGTCTGCAACTTCAATGGCAAATAAAAACATAGTAGGTTGCGAGGGGAAAATTTGGAGAACCTCCAAAGAGGACATCGCACGAGACTTCTAAGCCAAATCCTCCACAATTGAATGATTGGGAGAAGCTCATGCATTAGGGTTATGATTCATCCTTTTATAAACTCCCTTAGGTATGTGTGGCAGTGTTTCTTTCTCAGGCCTCTCTATGTGGAGAGGGGCTTGATCTTTTCAAGTTTTCTTACCCTTATCTGTCGACTCTGGGTTATCATAATTATGATTTCTTGTCAACAAATCTACATATTTTAGCTTTGAGGATTTAAGCATGTTTACTACTCCTTTATATATGTCAGAGGGAAGAGATATTAAAGTGACCCCTTGTGGGTTGAAGTTGGAAGAGCCGAATTACAAGTTCTTCCCTTGCAGAAAAGGGATTTGCAACACAACAAACTGCTACTGATGATTCAACTTGATAAGACGTTAGGATTCTTCCATTTATGGGAATTGGTTTGTAATTTGATCTTCATCACAAATCTTATAAGGAAACTTCACTTTCCTTTTCTCATCCTTTTCCCCCTCAACATTTCATCTAAATTTTTATTACTACCCCCACCACCTTTCTTTCCCTTGGCTTTTCTTTTTTCTTCGAGCTTCTGAGGACCCTTCAAAGTATTTGTTTGCACAAAATTTACATCATAATACTGGGTAGTGGGGGTGGTTGAGCTAGTGGCTAGACCGGTCGTAGGTTACTATATAACAAGCTTCTGCCTCTGGTTAGTGGTCAGATATGTGGATTTTTTTGTGTGTAGAACCCATAATACCATCGACATGTGGGTTGGAATTTTTCTTTTCCAAGTTGAGAGTAGATCACAATGTGTTCATCATAATCTTGTAGAGAATGTATGACTGAGAGTATATAATCTCTAACCGTTGCACCCTAAATATTGCCTATTCCTATGAAAACACTCCCAACGTTGTGACGTATTTTGAAATATACGAGAGTAAGGATTTCAGGAACCATTCGAGGAGGAACTCTAGTGGAACTATATCCTTAATCAGTCTCTTTTGTCTCCTCCATTCCTGAATGTGATCGAAAATGTGTGTGACATTATCTTGTACAAAGTTAGCCAACAATTTTTTCTCGGCATTGTACCAGAAAGAGAGTTGGAAGTGGTTTAAGAAGACCATATCTAAATCATCGAATGTCAATTACTTCCCCCTCTTGAGTTCAATATACCATTTTTCAGCACCTCCAATGAGAGTATGTTGGAACAAATGCAATCTAATCAAATCATAATTTAACGAGTTGGACAAGCACCACAAGTGGAATGTTGTCACATGGTCCTATGGGTCTTCACCGATTTTCCCCTCAAGATTTGGAATGTCCGAAGGTAATTTAGTTAGGACCATAGGCCAACTGGGGTCATGAACAATAGGATCGTTCATCAGCATGGAAAAATCTAGAAAATGAAAAGTTGTGAGAGATGGTAACCTAGGTTGCATCATTGACTGATGAGCATCCTGAAAAGAAGTTCATGGGTTGTAACTTACACCAGGTGTCCAGAAAGATTTTTATATCGAACTAGAGATTGGGACAAATCCTTGTGGTCCCTGGTTAAATGGAGGAAAACCTTCACCTATCTGGTTCCCAAGAGAAAAAATGGGGTTATCTCCAGTGGAAACCCCATGGAAAGGAAGAAATCCTTGCATGGGTGTTATAAGGAAAATATCTCTATGGATAAGGGTAAATCAAAATAGGAGGAACGACACCCAAAAATCAACTATAATCTCAAGTATTATATATAAATCAAAATTATGACAAGGCAAGGATAAAATCCTACCTCGTCCAGACGTTCGAAGAAGACCACCGTTGAGCACGTGACCCAAAGATTTATACTTGCAACTTGTCCTCAAAAACCAAGATAAACAAGAATATGGTGATAATATATGATGTCAGCATATACATTAGCATAATCCATTAACATACATGACAAATACGCACATGGAATAGTAATTCAAATATTTGCAAGATATCAATTGGATGATAAAATAGTATTTCTATTAAAATAATCAACAGAAGTACATAGGTGACAAAATTCTATAACATCACATATTAGAACCATGAAACTAAGTACCTCCAGCTGGGAATCTACCACTTCAATCCTCCACAAAGGCAAGCTCATATATAGGAGTCAATGAGGTTCTCCATCAAAAAGAGGGAAGATCTTGGGGGTTGAACACAAGAAGTTCATACTTTCAAGGACAAAGGGATGTAGACTCAATATGAAGTGAAATTTCTCCAAAGTACCTTTTCTCTCAAAGTTGAATTGTCAAATTTACTCAAGCCTTGGATATGGCTCAATTTATAGCCTCCAAATGGAACTAAAGGGTTGATTCAGATCACTTCCAGTATATGGAAGGTCAAGGATCATGGATCTTGTGACATGGCATGGAAACCTGACATAATTTTTAATTTTTGAGCACCAAACTCGATGTACATGGGATGTAGTGGACTAACCTATGTATATGCTTGTTGTATAACTGATAGGGCATGTATATGTACAAAAATATTCATTTTTTTCTCAGGAGTGAACAAAAAGGGGAATTCAAGTTTGCGGAGGGAAATGGGAGGCCATCCAAGCAAGTTGAATGGAGTGAGGAAAAAAAATTGTAACAGATGTCCCCTAATGTGTGAGGTCAGAGGACTCTCTGTGATGGATGAAATACATTATAATTCCCAGAAGTGGAGTAATGAAGACTCATCTAGAAGTACTAGTTGCTCATGAGAATATTACAATCCATAATGACTTTGTACACATGGATGCCAATATGAATTACATTGCAGATCCATGTGGAAAATATATCAAATATATATTCATGGCCATGAATAGGAAATACAAAGTGGACATATGCCATAGGTTGTCATAGTCACGAACTAGACACAGTGGAGTTCAGTCTCAAAATTGACTGAAGATATCTATATACAAATGGAGTACAATATGATCTCCCATGATCACTGAAGTCATATAGGTACTAGTCCAATGAAAGATAGTAGCAAATAAGGAATGATGTTACTGTAAGCTGGAGGTATTATACATTATCCGTCGAAGGTGCAAGTATACATCATGTGAATAGAGGATTTGAGGTCAAACATAGTGAGAGACTTTGTTTGATTACCGGTCATTAAGGTATACCATTAACAAACGCGAGACAACCCATTGATAATGAAAGTAGGTGTCAAGGCACCAAGTACATTTCAAAAGTGTGAATAAGGGTGTTGAGATCAAACAATTGAAGAATCCATCAATCATGATACATTGATGTATTCCCAACTGTTAATGGTGGGAGAACTTGCCACCGACGATTGCAAGACTCTAGGTACTCATAGGACTCTAATTCTTGTTTCCAGAATAGATGAGCCGAAGTCAATAGAAGGAGAATCATTGAAAGGAGAGAATTAAGGAATCTCTCATCATCTAGTACGGGGTACAAAGAAATAGCTTGATGATTAGAAGTATCTCGAACAAATAGGATATTCATGAAACAACGACCATGTGCGTATCTTGCATGCACTAGATGCAAGTAGTGCATGAAAGAGATCCTCTGAATAACAACCAATAAGGAAAATTATTGACAAAGGTGAGGAAACCACCAATAGGGCTAATGGAATCCAGGGCATTGCATGAATCCCAATGTGTGAATAGATTTCTTGTCATCGAACACAATGGAAAATCCCCAGTTAGGAACCAATGAGGAAATGTCATCTATTGGGTTCAAGGTTACCTACCCATGATGAAAGTAGGCCCAGGGTGCAAGGTAGGACAACAAATTCATTTGATTATGAGATTCATTGAGGGTATGGCCGACATGAAAAGTCAAGAGTTCTGAGAAATGGCTGACACAGGCTTATAGACTTCCTTTGAACAAGAGCAAGAGACATATGGATAACTCAGGCAGCATAGACTTGATAAAGATCAAAGTTTGCGACACAGGAGGCATCAACAAACTCTCCATGGGGATTGGAAGAATAATCAGTCGGAGGAGTAAACTCTAAGTAACAAGCTCATCTTTCTAAGGTCACACTAAATCCAAACTTCAGATGAAAGTGGACTCAAAATTTTTCTCTCTGTTTAAAGGTGATGTGATTGTTGCTGATACAAGATAACATCCCTTTCCTTCCCATCTTTTTTTGGTTTTTTCATAGGCAAAGAAATGTTATGATACAGGAGAGGAAAAAAGTGTCGCAAGTAAGAAACTAGTTCCAAGCAGTGGAACATACCTATTCTCAATGAAAGGAAGTGCATGCGGGGCATGGACACTCGAGGGAGTGTTTCCTCTAAGGGTACATGGTGTCAAGTTGGAAAGGATATCTGGAAGGCACTTCTTGGATGGAAATGCAAATTGCGGAGGTAAGAGGCTTATAATGAGAAAATGGGAACTGAAAAATAGGCTCTACAATGCAAGCAGGATGATGGAATGTAATTACAACTTTTAAAAAATGTCCTTTTTCATAGATTTAGCCCCCTAGGCCCGAAAAAGTATAAAAGGATACATAGGAGAACTCTTCTAGCCAATGGTGACTAGATCATTCATTTCTCGTAAATAGTATACTTGGTCTGGAAAAAGGTTAAACTTATACCAAATAGAAATCCTTTCAAAACCATTTAACAAGTGTGAAAGAGATAAGTTCACTCGACAATCTTTTCATTTTTTCAGGAGTCGAAAAAGAGCTTAACCAAGACTTGACATTTATGTTCTAAGAATCATATCATGGGGGAGTCCAAGGCTCCCATGCATGAATTCTAGTTAAAGTCAACAACTCACTGGTAGTTGAAACAAGCTTGGGAGAACCCAAAAATTTCCAAGGTGAGGATGACAAAATACTTGTAGAGGATCCTTCATATAAAATACATTGACAAATGCCCATTATCTGGAAGGGTGCAAAAGAAGGAGGGTGAGGATATACAATATCATTCCAATCGAAGGAAACCATCCTAGGACTTGGAGGGAGCATAATCAGAGAGAGTGGAATGCTCCCTTGTTTAGAAGGTACATAACTAGAAATTCTAAGGACATGGTCGAAAGACACATCACCCCCCAAAAGAAGAGTGGGATTGACTGAAGATTGCATCGAAAATTTCACTTCCTTAGACTTGTTACTCTCTAAGAGAAGAGTGGGATTGACCAAATATTGCATCAACATGACCACTTCTTAAACCGTTGGTTTAATAAGATGTGAGATAACATAGTCAAGAGACACATCACTCCCCAAAATAGGAGGGGTGTCAGATGAAGATTGCATCGGCATGACCGCTAGTTGAATACGATGCAAGACAACATGGTAAAGAGACGCATCACTCCCCAAAACAGGACTGGTGTCGGTGGAAGATTTCATCAGCACGACTGTTGTATCAACCAAAGAAGGATTAGAATGTTGGGAAGCCAAAGACAAATCAGAACTCGAAGAGCCATTGGACAAAGACCATGCTTCTCGTACCACTGCAATAGCAAGGAACAAACGAGTTAGATGATCTCTTTTGAAAATTCTACAAAGTAACTTGGGATTACATCCTATATGTCCAGGCTTCTCAATCATATTAATTCCCCTAGCATGACTTGTAGTGGCTAGTGACATGCTCCCAGCATGACTTGTAGAGTCTAGTAGCAGATATCCAACATGACTTGCATAGGTTTGTGATGTTTGTCCAATGTGACTAGTAGTGACTAGAGTTGTGCCTCCAACATGAGTTGCAGCGACTAGTTGTAGGTATTCAACATGACTAGTAGATGTTGGTGAATTAATGTTAGTATGACTCGCAGTGACTAGAATTGTGCTTTGAGTATGACTTGCAGTGGTTGGTTGGGGAATCAAATAACATGGTCCCAGGAAAGACTGGTTTTGAGAGATCGCAAGCCTAGAAGGATTTTGGTATACACCATTTCCATGCCCAATAGGGTAGTATCCTCCTCCCAAATGAATCATAAAAGGTTGCAATGGAATCATCACTAAGGAAGCCACTTGCGAGGAGAAAGAGACACGGCGTGGGTTACTCATGTGAGGATATAAATTGCCCCTAGACTAAGGAACTCCGTGAAGGGGGTTTCCCATACTATAAAAATGACTCCCTCCAGATGAAACACTAGAGGACAGAGGGAGGTTTTCCATGAGAAAAGTGTTTGTAGGAATAGGAACAATGGAAGAAGGATATATGGATGGGATATAAGAAGTAGAAGGACCACCCATTTGAGCACTTGCTCCTAGAAAAGTGAATATAGGATTGGTTATAGAGGAAGGAGGGGTCCAACCTCATACCATGTGAGTTGGTTGAGGGATATGAATCCCACCAAACGAAAAGGGAGAATAAGGAGGCATCGTGCCCCCAGACCCAAAACTAGTATTCACATAAGATGAGGAGACAGAGGATGACAAGTGCAAAGTCACATATGGCATACCAAAAGAGAAAGGATTAGAGGCCCAAGGCATTGAATGAGGACTATTATTCGAAGTACCACTCATAAATACAAAAGGATTAATCCACATGGACTAAGCATAGACCATGGGTTGGGTAGCGCTAACTGAGGGTGTCACAAGGACTCCACCAACCATAACAGTCAAAAATCTCAATGTAATACAAAATCCTAAGGCCAACTAATAATCAGAGAGCACACTCCTAAATAAAGAGAAAGGGAAATGCACACAAACATGATATAATGGTTGAAAGAGACATCCCAAACTAAAGTAGGTATTTCTCTCCCAAGCGGGGCTTGATATTTCCTTCAATAGAATGGAGGTATCATAAATAGTTATAAGGTCCCTCATGGGCTTAAAAACATAGTTGGTCAGATCCCCCCAGAGAGGTAATCCTCCATAAAGGATGTGTGTTGTCCGACCCTTATCTGACTCAGGGTACCTGTAGAAAAACCCCTACAAGTAACCTATGTGGCTACCTATGTCAAGCAACTAGAGTCACCACGATATAACCAATGCATAGGTGGGGAGTCATAATTCTAGTCCATCATATGGGTAGGGTAGCAAAGCCTGAAATTTTGAAAGCACTGCCTTTCACGGAGGTAAAGGTACTAGAAAGACCCCCAAATATGAATAGAACCCTAGAAATATCTTTGATGCTAGGAATGTATTAGAGGGTTATCTCTACAACCAACTTTGCATGACCTCGTGCTTAAATCTGGTGTCAGGGGAGCCTCCTGATGTCACCGATTACATAATGGATTTCACCAGTCCCTAGTCAAACACATATGTTTAGTTTAATAGACTTGGATACTTTTACTCACAAAATCTTATTCCAAGGCCCTAAGTCCTATACTTATTTGTGTACTCTGAAAAATAAAATCATTTATAATCAATTTTAATTAATCAACGTTAATTTTAATGGCTTCTTCTTACTCAAGAGGTGAGATCGTGAAATTGATGCTATTACGACTCAGCATATAAAAAGAAGAAAATGCAAAAACACTGCTCAGTACTAGTCTTGAATTAGAAATAAATGGTATGCTTCTAAATGCAATTTTTTCCAATGCAATCTCTACAATTTCAATGAAGTAAAATATTTCCAGATGTTTCAAAATCAATGCAAAGTAATAAAAAATGCCAATGACATAAGTACAATGAAAATAAGAAAATATTTTTTTATTTTTGATATAATGAAAAGAAAATGCAAGGATTGAATAACAACCACACAGGAAGGCCTTTCTACAAGCAAAAAGAGACATGCCAAGAATAATACCAAGAAGAAACTACTCATACCAGTATGCAAGGAAAACCAATGAAAAATATGACAAGAAAGAAATCCTCCCAAAAATTCAACAATAAAAAGGCTTCTTATCACAATGTAGGCACTTAACAATCAGAATAGGGACCCAAGAAGACTCATCAACCAACAAAACTAACCCAACAAACACCAAACTCAACCAGCAAGACTTAAGAGATGATGTACATGATTGTTTGAGAAACAAGCATGTATATACACTCCCTAAAGGTAGACAGCTCACATATATACACATCTGTCAAGGGAAAAACAACATATACCAAGAAAAACATTTCTAGGGAAAGGGTTGAGCTAAGAAACTCAGATGCAAGGAAAAATATAGGATTTCAAGCAATAGGAGACAAGGAAAATCAAGAAAAAAGAGAGAAAATTAAGGACAAAAACACTCAAAATCCCAAAAAAGGAGATTTCCCCAGTGGAGTCACCAATTATATTACAAGGAAAATCTCTCTATGGCTAGGGGTAAACTACAACAGATGGAATGACACCTAGAAATAAATTATAATATCAAGTATGCTATATAAATGAAATTATAACAAGGCAAGGATAAAATCCTACCTCGTCTAGACGTTCGAAGAAGACCATCATTGAGGATGCAACACAAATCTTTATACCTACAACTTGTCCTCAACAACCAAGACACACAAGCATATGGTGACAATATATGATGTTGACATATAAATTAGCATAATCCATTAACATACATGACAAATACACCCATGGAATAGTAATTCAAATATTTTCAAGATATCAATTGGATGAGAAAAGAGTGTTTTTATTAAAATAATCACCAGAAGTACATAGGTGACAAATTTTTGTAACGACACATCTCGAAACCGAGACACTAAGTCCCTCCAACTGGGCCTCCACCACTTTAATCTTCCACAAAGCCAAGCTCATATATAGGAGTCAATGAGGTTCTCCATCACAAAGAGGGAAGAGCTTGGGGGCTAAACACAAGAAGTTCAAACTTTCAAGGACAAAGGGATGCAGACTCAATATGAAGTGAAATTTCTTAAGAGTATATTTCCTCTCAAAGTTGAATTGTCTAATTTATTCAAGGCTTGGAAATGGCTCAATTTATAGCTGCCAAATGGAATTGAAGGGCCAATCCAGAGTGTTTCTAGTATATGTAAGGTCAAGGATCATGGATCTCGTGACATGGCATGGAAAACTGACATAATTTTTAATTTTTGAGCACCAAACCCGATGTACGGCGGATTTAGTGGAGAAACCTTCATATACGCTTGTTGTATAACTAATAAGGTGAGTAAATGTATAAAAATATGCATTTTCAGCTCTGGAGTGAACAAAAAGGCTACTTCAAGTCTGCAGAGGGAAATGGGAGGCCATTCAAGCAAGTTGCATGGAGTGAGGAAAAATTTGTTGTAACCGGGAAAGGGGTTTCCCCCTTGTGACATCCCTTGTAAGGGATTCTACTATCCTTGGAGAGGGGTACTCCCTAAAGGTTCCCCTAGAGAAGAAACAGGTCTTTGCAAGGGGGCAAATTGACCTTGGAAGGGGTTGCCCCTGCTGACACTGCAAATGTGGTTAAAGGGTCATTCCTAAACCCACCATAAAGTGTGAATGGTGTCAAAGTGGATGGAATACTAGCATATTGGGATATTCTACCCATAGAGGCACTCGATCCCTATGCAGTGTTAGGGACATAAAATAGAATAGTTTCACTTTCGATGAATGGAGATGACATAGGAATGTGACCTCCACCCCAAGAAGGGGCTTGGTAAGGAGATGAAATTCTCAACACACCAACATTTGATGACTGGGATGTTTGTTGAGAACTCACCAATGCATTGAGCATTCCCATCGACAAAATTATGTAAGAGAAAGAGTTTGTTGTTGATGCAAAAGATGTTGTTGCACTCAAAACTCAAGTGGGATCAACACTCGATTAGGAAATTTTGTTGGTTGTTGTGGCGATGATGGGTTGAACCAAATTTTTTGTTTGATATGACATACCAGGGGGGGATATCCCCATGGTAACGATCACTGAGGTGGGAGTTGAATGGGCTCCCGACCCTAACACTAGCATAGTGCCATCCATAATGGCCCACAAAAGGAGGCTACTATCAACAAAGTTCGATCCTAGAGGAGGGACTTGTATGACTAGAAATGGAAAGGTCGAAGGTAAAGGAGAATTAGTGTGTGGAGTGAACTTCTCAGCTCCAAGATCCTCAACAATTACCTCTTCTAGTTCTAGAACGTTGACTTTTGGATATTTATGGTCTATGATCTTAGACTGACCAACCGATACGAAAGTGTCAAACTGATCAAGCTAACACCTGTGAGGAGGTGGGGGAGAATTATTCCTAATCTCTTCCTCCGGCAGAATTCCTTGAATTCTCTTCAATATTTGATGTCATAGGTTGGCCACTTTGAGGGATTAGATCTTGGTGTCAATTGACTCGCCTGCCTATGGTTAAACTACCTTCACCAAACACATTGCCAAAAATCACTAATGATAAAAAAGACATAAAAAACTCTCCCAAGATTCTGACTCAAGTGGATTAAGTATTGGGACCAAAAAAATAACAAAGAGGTCTCGGGCCCTTCCAGATGAAGCCAAACGTTGATTAAGCCCCAGGGACCAATGAAACAAGGTATGAGAAGCAGTTACCCTAACCCCCATAGATCATCCTTATCCGGTGAAAGTACCCACGCTTCGCGTGGCACCCTCAGAGGTACTGAAGTGCGTGATACAAAATATTCCCCAAGTACTATGACAAACCCATGTAGTCATTTTGTGATTTACCTAGGAGGAGAAGCTATATTTACCATCTCACAATTAGTGCCTGGTGGGTATAGTCGACATTCAGGATTGAAAGTGTGGGCAGGGTAACAAATCCCAAATCCTTG
>JZKD02S1674081.1:253346-273766 GCA_000966675.3 Picea glauca | reverse complement strand
CCAAACACATTGCCAAAAATCACTAATGATAAAAAAGACATAAAAAACTCTCCCAAGATTCTGACTCAAGTGGATTAAGTCTTGGGACCAAAAAAATAACAAAGTGGTCTCGGGCCCTTCCAGATGAAGCCACAGGTTGATTAAGTCTCATGGACCAATGAAAAAAGGTATGAGAAGCATTTATCCTAACCCCCATAGATCATCCTTATCTGGTGAAAGTACCCACGCTTCGCGGGGCACCCTCAGAGGTACTGAAGTGCGTGATACAAAATATTCCCCAAGTACTATGACAAACCCATGTAGTCATCTTGTGATTTACCTAGGAGGAGAAGCTATATTTACCATCTCACAATTAGTGCCTGGTGGGTATAGTCGACATTCAGGATTGAAAGTGTGGGCAGGGTAACAAATCCCAAATCCTTGAAAGCACCACCTCTCACAAACGTATGGGTACAATCGAAACCCAAAATACACAATCTCTCCACTACGCTCAGTTCAAAGATGGAGGGGAATCTCCTTGTCTATTCCTTACGCAACCTCGTGTTTAACTCATGTGTTAGAGGATCTTTCTCACCAACCTATACAAAAAAATGGGTTCTACACTCCCTATCTTAGACACTTGTATTTTTTAGTGGCCTTGGAGAAATTTACTCTCCAACCTATACCAAGGTCCTAGCCTAAACTTGTTGATTGACCCTAGAAAAATAAAAGTATATAATAAGTTTTAGATATGAATTCATTTTAATAGGTATTTTTTACTCTAAAGGGGTGGAGATGAAACTTTGGTGATTTTTTAGACCAACTCCAAAAGAAATACAATATAAGAACACACAAGTTTCTTCAAATGAAAATAGATGCAACAATGCTTATGCAACAAATTATTTTCTTTTTCAGATGAGCACAAGAGTTTGAGTGCAATATTTAGAACACCTCAATATGCAAATGCATATAGGGATGCAAAACTTGTACTGATGGATTCTTTTATTTTTTTAATTGATCCGAAAATGATCTTTAAGCATTGTTTAAATTACCATTTAAAAACTTAAATGAGGAAGGATATTTTAATGAACAAATGTTGCAACCATCATAAAGAATACAAAACCAAAAATAGACATAAGGAACAACAAACCATAACACCAAGCTTGATAACGAAGTTCAGCAAGGTTGCCTACGTCTTTGGGCCTATCTCTCAGTGGAGGAGGATTTCTTATTAATACTCAATGCTACAAAATTACATCAAAAGTATATCAAATGAATTACAAAAATGTTTGGTTGTGTTTTTCTCAACCTCGAGAATCCAACACAACTAACGACACTGAAGAAGGTTGAGCGTAACTCCCAGAAATGGCCTCCAAAGTTTTCTTCCTCAATAGCTTCCTTGCATAAAAATGGCTTAGGCTTCATAAATTCTTCAACATTATGTTGTTTTTGAACCTCCCAATGCTTTCAAAAAGATCTGGTTTATGTGGGATCTGAGTTGGGGTTCTCCTCCCAACTTCCCCCCAAGATATGGCCTCAAAAAGGGCTCCAGATCCTAAACAATGGGCAAAATCCTCCAAAAATCAGGCTAATAATCAACAAAATATCCAAGCCATAGGCTAAAACCCACTTCTACAAAAATTTGGTGCGTCATCCCCCTTTCTTTGGGATCTTGGTCATATAAGATGACCAATGTGGCTAGGGGATAAATAATTAGGTCCCTATTCATCCACTCTGGCCCCTGGCTCTAAGTCGCATGGGATATCATGTGGCCATGGGTTACACCCCATGCACCCTAAGCCTCCAGTCCAACCCTGTTCCATGGCCCTGGTCACATGGAATTCATCCTTGGTCGGTGGGTTGGCCCCATCGACCAGGGCTTATACCCAAACCTCCGATGTATATCAACTTAAATACAATTTTCTCCACATGTATAACAAGGAACAATTGTAGCTCAGACGATGCGTGCTCTAGTGAATTCGTTGGTGATCGAGGAGGTTAGGTCGTCGAATCTTGTGGAGGGAAAAAAAAAATTGAACCATCCCACATTTTCCATATCTAGGGTTCCACGTGGCACCTTATGGTTGGGCCACGTGTTGCCTCTTTATTAGACACCATACACATAGTCAACTTCCCAATGGACCACCACATCAACCTGCCAACACATCTGCCCAGTCTACATCGTACGACACATGTCAATCCTGGAGTGTGCCACTTGGCACCATGTCACTCTTTCATAATGTATAGTCATCCACTCTATCAATTCCATGTCAATTCCATATGTCATCTGTACTACCACGTGTTGGACTTTCATTGGGTCATGTCAACGTATGGACTGCCACATTAGCGTTCGTATAGTCCACATGTCAAATCCGTACTGTGCCAAGTCATCCTGAAAATGCCAAAAATGAGTGACATGTGTCAACTCCTCATGCTACCACATGTCCCTGCTGACATCATCATGATGTCATGCTAATGTCATTTCCACATCATGTTAATGTCAGTAGTATGGCATGTTGACTGTTGACTTTGACTTTTTTTTGCATGTTTGGGAAATCAATCAGAATGCGATAACTTTCGCATACGGTGTCCATTTTCAGAAAAAAAAAAAAATATGGTTGGAATCGGTGTGATGAGCCCAACGCAATAGCGCTAGTTTCATATAATTCCAAGAACTTTGATTTTTAGGCCTTCCTGGATCCATTTTGGATCATGCCTCCCCACTAAGACCTTTTGGTCCTCCAAAAGGGTATTAACCAGTCATCAAGTGTGGGATAGGCCTCCCCACTTGTCCTTCATCTTTAAACTTTGTCCTATGCACCTGTTGCATCATAGTCAATTGCATAATAACCATGACAACTGAAAGCATATTGTTATTCATTTCAACTCGTAGAAAACATTAGTAGCGATAACATCAGAAATATGACTGAAACTGAACCAATATGTTTGATGTGCTTGCATGACATTAACTTATCTTGAATCAAATTATGATTGAACTTCCATTATACAACCATCTCATGTTCATGCTTAAGATCAATTGCTTTACTTGGCACAATTATAGGTATGTTGCTTGCATAAGCTGCCTTCCTTAATTGTTCCATTGTTTGAAGAGATTGATTTCCTTTTATGTGATGAGCATGTAAAACATATTCATTTCCTTCTTTATTTAAGTGATATTGATTATGTTCCCTGTAGAAGATTTCTTTGTGATCATATAAATAAAGGCTTCCTAAGACCATTCCACATGTTTCTAGCGGCACCACATCACATGTTACTTCATCCACATACACAGATGTAATTGCAAATTTTATGATACATTTAGTTTTTATGGGAAATTTGTGATATTTGCATATCCAATTAAGTGAATACGGTTTGTGATGCATCTTAGTGTTTAATCCCAATTTCTTAACCACTTCCTTTGAAATTAAGTTAGATTGAGATACAATATCTATCAATGTATCAATCTTAGTCTGTTTCATTTTGACCCTTATATGAAATAATTTACTTCTAGAATCATATCCATCACTAATTTTACTTGAAAAACCAACTAATGTGATCTTAGTCTCATCACCTAAATCATACCCCAAGTCTATTGGTCGTGTTGTTGTTGCAACTATTTGCCTCCCTTTCCTTTCCTTGAACCACTTCGGTCTCTTCTTTCTTGCAATTCTTGCAAGAGAGCTTCTCTTCCTTCATTCTTACTGAATTTTCTTTCTTTCCATTCCCTTTTCTTTTGTCGTCTTTCCTTAAAGATGATATCCCTGATACACCAACTCTTGTTTTGCTTGCTTCAATATAAATTGCTTGAATAGAAACCTCATCAAGATTAGTAGGTACAAACATAAATACAGTGTTATGAATATGTGCAGGTAAACCTCCTATATACTTCATAAGAGTTTCTTGTGCATGTAATGGAATATTCAACATTAATTCCATCTTACAAAATTCATCCGTGTATTCTTGCATCATTTCTCCATTTCTTAGTTTAAGACTTCTCCTTTCAGTTAAAGCCTTTTCTTTATAACCCAAAGGATAAAACTTTTTCCTAAGTGCAAAAACAAAATCTTGCCATAATGGAAATACATTACCAACTTGTTGAGTACCATGTTGCAACTTACTCTACCACCAAATGAGTGCTGTGCCTGCAAGATGAAGCGATGCCAATTTGATTTAGGTTTCCTCATCTTTGATTTGTTGCACGCTGCAATAAACTTCCATCTATCAATCTTGAACCAGTTATCAAGCCTCTTGTTGGCCCTTGACCAATATTTGAGGATCCTTGATCATGTTTGACCTATTTTGGGACTTCGATGAGATGTCAAAGGTGGAGCGCAAGTTGAAGTGGAGATCGTGGGATCTCAGCCCCTTATTTAGGGATTTTTGGGTTTTGGAATTATGTAACGCATATGGGGATGTCGGCCCATGGTTTTACCCACTTTTAGGCCCTTTTTGTAATGTATAAATAGAATTCTAGGGGATGTAAGAAAGATAAGAAGGCTTGGTACCTAGCCAAAGTGTTGAGGGAAAATTGTAAATTCTTTGTCCATGCTATGTTGAGAACTTGTAGAGCTAAGTGAAAGTGATTGTAAGAGACTGTGTAAAGGCTTTGTGCTATAATCTATCTCAGGGAAGGAGGATCTAGCGAAGTGCGCACAGATCTCCTATCCTATGCGGAGTAGGATCTTGTGGCTCTGTGCATGTAGAAGATTGACAGAAGACAATAAAAGAGAAGAAGAGTTAGTGGACATAGCCCCAGTCTGAGGTTGAACCATGTATATCCTATGTTATGGTTGCTTTGTGCATTATGGTTGTTTCATTGTTCATATGATTAATGCTCAGTGCACTGATGTATGCTTAGATGAGTCTAATATGATAAGATTAGTGTTGAATAATATGAATGAATTCTAGATCTAACCTATGTGAATGTGCTTAGTGCTTGAATATACTAGATCTGGGTGAATAATGTGTTGATTTGTTGTTAGGGTTTACCTACGCTGTAAATTAAGGATGAAAACTAATGATCTATAATTGCTAAGTGCTTTGTTAAGGTGTTACAATCACATATATGTGTCCTAGATAGGGTTGCAAACATCTGAGTCCTGCAACCACCCCTACCTCTACCTCAGGTGAGACTTCATTTTCTTTGCAGGTGTTGTCGAAAGGGCTGGTAGTTAGGGTTTTGCTGGTGCATTGTTGAAGTGTTGAACCCTGGGTCTTCCCCTATGCGAACAAATGGTTCTATTGCCAGGACCTGAAACTATGATTGTTGGGAACTGGAGAAAAGAGAAAGATTTGTGCATAGATCTATTGTGCTAGTGCGCAGTATTCTAATTGACTTGTGAAGCTCTGTGCTAAGAAGAGAAGTCAAATCTAAAGAAAAGAGGTAAGATATTGAAGCTTTGTACTCTAATAAAGGTAAGAAAAGTGAAAAGTTTTGATTGAAAAGGTAAGATAAGTGGAAATTTTTGTTTAGAAAGTATGAATCTAGGTATGTTTGATAAAAAAATTCCTAGCTTGAAAACTAGAGCACAATTAGAAGAAAGAAGATTTTATATGAATAGATCTAATACAAATAATGAAGGATATGTTATTCCTATGAATAGAAATAATGTTTGGACTAACAAATGGATGCAGGATCCTAGGAATATTTTTTTGCAGGTTAGTTACTATGATCCTAGTTCGCAGTACAGGAAAGGTTGGGGATCATTAAGAGAAAGAGACGATTAACCCTTTGTTACATTTACAGAATACTAAGACATCTTGTTAAGGAATGCCCTGGGAGAAGATCTAGTTGTCTTTGTTGTAAAGCTATGGACCATGAATTTTTGGATTGCCCTAGAATGATTGCTAATCTTGAAAGAATGAACATGAGACCAGAAAACCCTGAGGAAGGCCAAGAAAATAAGACCATGGAACAACCCCAGAAAGAATCAGAGAATGTATTTCTACAAATGAAAGAAACCCTGAATGATCACAGAAATGTCAACTTATCAGAGATCTTCAAAGAAAAAAAATGCATAGAAATAAGAATAGGAGACTTCGACATTGACTGTGTTCTAGATGAGGAAACACATGTGAATATCATCACAGAAAGAACCTGGGAAATTTTAGGAGAGCCTACTATGAGTCCTTCATTTGGAGGAATAGGATTATTTAGTGGAAAGTTGATAACCCTATATGGAAGACTCACCCAAATATCTATGAATGCTCATGGAACTTCGACATAGGAAGATTTTGAGGTTGTTAAATTTATTGAGAACAACACCCCATTTTCTATGTTACTAGGAAAAACCTGGATTGAAAAGGATCAGGCCAGAAGAAAAGAAGAGGAATTCTTAGAACAAAAGAAGAAAGAATTAAAATATTTCATGACTAGGAGGATAGCACACTTGATTGAAGAATAGGAGAACAAATTGAAGTTGTTTAGAACCAGAAACTTGGATGTCAAAGTTGAAAGAACATAAGAAGACTCATAGAAGAGTGGAGAACCTACCCCAGATAGAGAAGAAGTATTTCCCTTGAACCCTATGAAAGAATCTCAACATCGTGAAGTTACTATGCCAAAAGGAGATAAGAATCAGAATGGAAGGAGGAATACTAAGACAAAGATCACAAGGAAGAAGGCTAGAAAGCTCAGTAAGAAGAGAGAAAAGATAGAAAAGTTGCAGAAGGTCCCAGAGGGGACTTCACAGAAGGAAGGTTTTCAAAATTGGAACTTCGTTGGGATATCAGAACAATGCAACATGGAACTTTGCCATGGCGAATAAATATAACCGTTGGAGGCATTATGACCATTAGCCCGACGCCCCCAAACGGTTAGAAAAATAGTTATGACCAAAAAGCTTGCCATCATACCGTCGGGACCACGCCATAATGGATAGAACCACATTGATGAAGGCCTCTCATCCATTGGAAAGATCCGTTACATCATTGTTTTCTTATTGCATCAACTGTTGCACTGAAAATGGTTTTACAAATTGTATCCAAGCCAACTCATTGCTACAGCATTGTGTTTACTGAGATTTCACCACCCAATCTATTGCATTGAGCATTCATTCATTGACCTAAGTTATCTGATTGAGAGCGTGCATGTCGAACAAACTCAACGCCATAGAGAAGTCATTTGAAGAAGTTCTATTTGATTTAATGGCCAAAAAAGTAATATCCGTGGAGATTTAAGCTTGATCGACAAGAGGAGTGCAAGCCTCTCCATCGATTGCTCATGGATCTGGACCATCCCGAGCCACAGCCAAGAAAAGAACCAAGTATCGAGATGACTTGGAGAATGAGAAGTTAATCCTGACTATCCTTCCCGACTACATCCCACCTTTGGCTAGCGTGGTGAGCCGTGACACTGTCCTCAGAGACTTCGATTACACCCTAGTTACTGCATACCTATCAAAGGGGATACGTG
Source organism: Picea glauca (assembly GCA_000966675.3). Lineage (NCBI taxonomy): Eukaryota > Viridiplantae > Streptophyta > Pinopsida > Pinales > Pinaceae > Picea > Picea glauca. The sequence goes on along the minus strand of JZKD02S1674081.1, from coordinate 266,373 downwards.
CAGTTAGAACACAGTAGGATAAGATCGCGACATTAAAATTCAGTGACTTCAACCTAGGGGACCAAAAGAACCACAGTATGCTCACTCCTCATGGATACTTGACTAGGACGAAGGGGAAGAACTCAAAAATAATCTCCCAACCATGGATTATGAACCTCGCGTAGTCCACCATCTTGAATGTGATGAAGATTCCACATTTTGGAAGGCACCAGGAGGTTAATGAATGTGTTAAGATCCTGCTATCATCCTACCATGGATACTATCTATGGCTAGACGGACACCTCACCGTTGACCCAATGTTGATCCATATAATCACCGAATTGAGCATGCAAGGACCAGACCCACAAGACTTCTACCCAGGGAAGGTTGCAGATCGTGCCCTGGCAGAGAGGATTAAGGATACCTATGATGATGTAGAAAAGGGGATGCGATGCTACAAGGTATCTTCCATCTATAATGGTGTAGTGTGTGTGGCCTACCAGTTGATCACAGAAAAGCTGGTGATAAATAACAGACCTACGCAGGTCACATGGTTCATTGTTGACCTCGTCGGAAAATGTGTAAAAGGACTCTAAATGAACTAGGTGAAGTACTTAGTAAACCATCTAGAATTGGATTTCTACGAAGCTCAAGATCAGGGTTATGAGTTCCATTTCAGCTAGCTCTTGATCCTCATAGAATTTACTTCTTGGGAGATGTCAGAAGGTGCGACCTTCCTAGACATTGATCCATTTGAGAAACTCACTGTGAATTTCACCATCCTCTGGTACTCGAGTGATATAGGAAAACAATGGCAGTCGAATGATGTATTCCACACATACTATCTCCATTTAAAGAGGGATATTGGGGTTTTCCCTCGTATGACTCCGAACACCCTGCATCAGTTCAGACCCCTCATGAAGTTCCGCGTAGATCGACACTTTATTTATATCACTGCACATGCAAACGACCATAAAGAAGAGATTCATTCATACTGTAAGCTCACAGAGGAGGACCTCGAAGAGATAACTAAGAACTGGTCTGCAGAGCTCCTTATCCATGATGACCCCACAAAAATGTCTGATCCTAAACTAATTGGCAGCATGGAGGCCACTCACGAAAAGCATGATACACCTGGACCTAGCAAGAGGAAGAATACTGAAGAGGTACAAAACTTGAGCAGTGCATTAGACGAAACTGCTTTAGGATCACCTGGATGAGGAGATAATGATGAAGTAGATAAAGAAGATACCAATGGAAAAGAAGATCAGCATAAGCAAGGTAAAGTAACATCACCTAGGGATCCTATCGATGAGGCTGATCCCTCTAAGAAAAGAAAGGTTTCCCCGATGAATCCTACTTCGTGGAAGAAATCCAAAGCCACCAACACTAAGATGCAGACTCTGCTCACGCTCGATGACTTTGACTTCATCATCATAGCCGTATCAGATGCTTCGCAGGATATTATACAGAATACTGAAGCAAATCAAGCATCCATGTATGAAAAAATTGAGACATAACTAAGAAGGGTACAACTGGCCCTTCAATCCATCCACGCAATATCCACTGTGCCCCTGCCATCAAAAGAACGAGAGTTGGGATATGAGCCTACCAAACTCCACAGAATAGATGATGTGGCCGAAGCTCACCTTCATCGAGCACAATAAGAGAAAGAACAGGCCACAGTAGCCCTGAAGCAAGCACAACAGGAAGTGGTAGAGAAACGTTGAGTTGCGCAGTAGGAGAAGGATGACCTCCACACCAAGTTCTAAGCAGAGAGAGCATAGGTCAAGCAAGAGAAAGAGAATTTTCTCGCAGAACAACACAGAGTCAAAGAAGTAGTTAGCAGAGCACTTGGCTCTATGACAGTCTTAGAGAAAAAGGTGGAAGAACCAGTGGAGCATCAAGTAGCTCAGCTTCAATAGAGAATTGTAGACCTAGAGCTACAAACAATGCCAAGTACCCTGCAAGACGTGTGATACCAAAGAGAAGCCACTGCCCAGAGCACAGTTGAGAGGATCAGAGCATTAGCTCTGGAATGTAAAAAACTTAGCAATAGAAGTGCACAAACCTACGAGTGACTTATTGAAGACCCTGAACTAAAGGCACTGGAGTCACAGCTCCAAGAGGAAAATAAGAAAGCAACGATAGTACAGGCACAATTGAAGCTCCTGTTAGCAATTGAAAGGATGAAGCGATCCCAAGAACATCACACTGCTCAACAACAGGTCCACACCATACAAAGCAAAGTCATGGAAGTGACTCAGCAGCTCCAACTAGTCCAGGATGAAGCATGCCAACTGTTTGAGGAGATTGAATTCTGAGGAGTAGAGTTGGAACAAGTAGTCATTGTAGTCAAACAACGCTTAGAGGGACCTGTCAACGAAGTAGTTATCCAAGAGTTCATTGAGCAGGAGGTCTTGGTGCAACAATAGGTCAAAGCAGCTCAAGCCAAGGTCGAGGCTATTGAAGCAGAGCTACCCAGACCAAAGTGACTCGAGACTAGTCACAAGTGAGTGTTAGGGGCCTGTTGGCTCTCGACCAAGTTTTGAGGATCCTTGGTCATGTTTGACCTATTTTGGGACTTTGATAGGATGTCGAAGGAGGAGCGCAAGTCGAAGTGGAGATCGCGGGATCTCGGCCCCTTGTCTAGGGATTTTGGGGTTTTGGGATTATGTAATGGGTATGGGTATATCGGCCCATGGGTTTACCCATGTTTAAGCCCTTTTTGTAATGTATAAATAGAAGTCTATGCGATGTAAGAAAGGGAAGAAGGCTTGGTACCTAACCAAAGTGTTGAGTGCAAATTGTAAATTATTTGTGCATGCTATGTTGAGAACTTGTAGAGCTAAGTGCAAGTGATTGTAAGAGAATGTGTAAAGGCTTTGTGTTGTAATCTAGCTTGGGGAAGGAGGATCTAGCAAAGTGCGTGCAGAGATCATGTCCTATGTGGAGTAGGATCTTGTGGCTCTGTGCATGTAGAAGATTGACAGAAGACAATAAAAGAGAAGAAGAGTTGGTGGACGTAGCCCAAGGCTGGGGGTGAACCACATATATCCTGTGTTATGGTTGCTTTGTGCATTATGGTTGTTTCATTGTTCATATGATCAATGCTTAGTGCACTGATGTATGCTTAGATGAGTCTAATATGATAATCTTAGTGCTGAATAATATGAATGAATGCTAGATCTAACCTATGTGAATGTGCTTAGTGCTTCAATATACTAGATCTGGGTGAATATTGCGTTGATTTGTTGTTAGGTTTTGTCTGTGCTATAAATTAAGCTTAAATACTAATGATCTATAATTGTTAAGTGCTCTGTTAAGTTCTTACAATCACAGATCTATGTCCCATCTAGGGTTGCATACATCTGAGTCTTGCAACCACCCCTGCCTCTACCTCGGGTGAGACTTCACCTGCTTCACAGGTGTTTCCGAAAGGGCTAGTAGTTAGGGTTTTGTTGGTGCATTGTTGAAGCATTGAACCCTGGGTCTACCCCTGTGCCAACACCTCTCAACATTGACTTCACCATCATACATGGGAAATTTGAGTTTTACATCAAGCTTAAGTAATGGCATATCATGCTTATGTTTATGAGAATGTTTTCTTGTGGTAGAAGTTTAACTTGTACTTGAATAAGAACAAGATGATGGAGATGAAGGAGGTGAAGGAGGAGGTTTAGGAGGGTCCTCTCCGTCTTCTCTTTTGTCTTGTTTTGAATATTCACCTTGAAAATGCCTCTTTTGTTCCAAGTAATCACCATATAACACCTTTACCATATATGACATGGCAAATAAATTCTTTTGAAACTCTATCTCGTTCTAAGACATTCCTTCTTCAAATGACATCTTCTCACTTTGAGATTCCCTCTTTCTTGATCCAATCTCAAGATTTCCTTCCACAATATTGCCTTCACCACGAATTATCTTTTCCCTGGTAATCATGCAAACTCAAACAACCAACTATCAACATGCTCTGATACCACTTGATCCGAAAATGATCTTTAAAAGACTTGGTTGAGTTTTAAGCATGTGTTAAATTACCATTCAAAAACTTAAATGAGGAAGGATATTTTAATGAAATAATGTTTCATCCATCATAAAGAATACAGAATATAAAATATACATAGGTAACATCAAACCATAACACCAAGCTTTATAATGGAGTTCGGAAAGGTTTCCTACTTCTTCGGGCCTATGTCTCAGTGGGGGAGGATTTCTTATTAGTATTCAATTCTACAAAATTGCATCAAAAGTATCTCAAATGGATTACAAACAGGTCTGGTTGTGTTATACTATACCTCAAGAATCCAACACAACTGACGGCACGGAAAAAGGTTGAGTGTAGCTCCCAGAAATGGCCTCCAAAGTTCACTTCCTCAATGGCTTCTCTGCATAAAAATGTCTTATGCTTCATGAATTATTCAACATTTTGTTGTTTATGAACCTCCCAATATTTTCACAAACCTTTGGTTCATGTAGGATCTGATTTGGGGTTCCCCTCCCAACTTCCCCCCAAGATCTGGCCTCAAAAAGGGCTTCAGATCCTCAAAAATGGGAAAACTCCTCCAAACATTAGTCTAATAATCAATCAAATATAAAAACCATAGGCTAAAGCCCACTTATGCAAATATTCAGCACACTATCCCCCTTTCTCCGGGCTCTTGGTCATATGAGATGGCCCATGTGGCTAGGCACTAAACAGTTAGACCCTTATTCATCCACCCTAGCCCCTGGCTCCAGCTCGCATGGGATATCATGTGGCCACGGGTTGGGCCCTCCGCATCCTAAACCTATGGTCCATGCCTGGTCCATTTCCCTGGTCACGTGGAAGGTGCCCTTGGTCGACGGGATGGCCCTGCCGACTAGGGCTTATCCCTAAAAATTAGATGTATATCAACTTAAATACAATTTTCACCACATGTATAACAAGGAACCATTATAGCTTGGACGGTGTGTTCTCTGGTGAAGTTGTTGGTCGCCTAGGAGGTCAGGTAGTTGAATCTTGCGGAGGGCAAAACAATTTTTTTTCCAGCCCACATTGGCCATATCTAGGGTGCCATGTGGAACCTTATGATTGGGCCATGTGTCACCTCTGGATTGGCCACCATACACACACGCAGTTGCCTAGTGGACTACCACATCAACCTGCTAACGCATCTGCCCAATAATCGTCGTATGAAATGTTTCAAGCCCAGAGTCTGCCACCTGACACTAAGTCACTTTTCCATACTGTAAAGTAATCCACCCAGTGAGTGCCACATCATTGCCACCTGTCATTCGTACTTCGATGTATCCGGTTGTCATTGAGCCACGTCAGCATTCATACAGTCCATGTGTCAAATCTATAATGTGCCAACTTAGCCAAAAAAATCCAAAATTGAGTGACACATGTCACCTCCTTGTGGTGCCACATGTCCCTGCTGATGTCAACAATACGACATGTTGACTGTTGACTTTGAATTTTTTTTGCCTATTTGGGAAATCGATCAGAATGCAATAACTTTCGCATACAATGTCCATTTTTGGAAAAAAAATATATGGTCAGAATTGACACGACGAGCCCAACGCAATGGCACTGGTTTCATCCGATTCTGAGAACTTTTATTTGTAGGCCTTCCTGGATCCATTTTGGATCATGAAAAATGGTTACCACTACCAAAGCAAAATCCAACTACCTGAATGATAAGTAACTACTTTTATTGCAAATATGAAAGGCAAGGGTTCAAGAAATGAGCAGTAAACAAACATTAATATACTTTTTTTATCTTTTTCCATTTACAAAAGAAAAAATAAGAACAAGAATGAAAATATTTTTTTTCTTTTTGAAACAAGGAAGAAATAAGGAAAAAAAACAAAAATCAGTCAACCAAGATGACACTGAAACGAAAGTGCATCTGGAAATGAAGACAAAGAAGGATGTTCTTTCATTCTATCTAAAAAACCTTATACTAAACAGTCTAAGCAAAGATTTTAATATTTTATGTATATCAAGTGTTCATAACCTAACAAAGAGACACCAAAAAGAGACTTAGTCTAGTCCAGGTGACTGATCCAACCAAGCACTTAACCCAAAAAGGAAGAGAAATTTTAAAAAACTTCAACTTCACACAGGTTTGTGACTGTTACTAGAGAAGCTCGCAGATATCCATGGATTTTAGTGATGCAACTCATGGATATCCACGGGCTGTAGTGATGAAACTTGCGAATGTACGTGGGATACAATGATGCAACACATGGATATCCAGGTAAGGTCATAAAATAAAAGAGCCACTCATAAACAGAGGGCTTCAGGACTTTATAACAGGTCATGTGAGGCTAAATGACTCTAAAAAAGACTTAGAAACTAACAAAAAAATACAACACAAGCAAGAAAGACACCTCAAACAAACTGACCCAACTAGGAGTATCCCTAGTGGAGTCACCAATTCTAATTAAGGGATTTTTCCCATGTGATCGTGGGTCATAATCACAATAGAGAAAGACCAAGTGAAAGAGATAACCATCTCCCCACAGTGACAAACACACAAAAAATAAATAAAATAACTACTTTAATCACAAGAAGGTAGGGATAAAGGGGAGAAAAGAAGACCTTGTTCTCTCGTTTGATATCAATCCCTACTCCAATTCATCAAAGAACTCCTGATATTATATGGGAATCAACCTGCAAGACAGATACAAAATTAAGGCTAGGATGAAAGTAGTTATATTATCATAAGCATATGCATTTTACATGTCATATTCAAAGTAAACATAAAGATAAATGTACAATGAAGACAAATATGGGGAAAACAAGCGATTTTATTACCAGCAAGTGGAAAAGGTAAGTTACAACCTTGTCCAACCTTATGCACCATCTTGAAACCAATTGTCTGGGTTCCTCCAAGAATCCTCAAGAATCAACTAAACAGATAAAGACTTCTCTCAATGACTTAGATAGGGATAAGGATACACCCTATAGTCATATAAAAGGAGAAAGAAGCTTTGGAAAAGGGGTTTCCAAACTAAAGGGGTTGTTGCTTAAAGAATACAGGGAAGGAGGCTTGCTAGATTCTGGCAGTATAACTTTTCACCAAGGGACTTGTCCTCTTATTATCCCTCCATGGTTGTCTTATATCTTCCCAAAGAGGTTTGGGAAGTTGAATTCCAATGTGTATGGGCAAAGGTCATTGGGAAATGAGCCCAACCGAAAAACCCACCCAAAAACACGAGATTATTTTATTTTTCACCAAAAATGATGACATTTGCAAGTTGCAGTGAGGAAATGTGTGGATGTCCATGTGTTTCACTAGGGAAATCCATGGGTATTCTCTTAAAGAATGTTTTTAAAATGATTCTTGAGAGGGATTTTTAGGAAAATGTCTAGCATGCATTGGGAAATCGTTAGGTCATGGAACAAAAGCATAATTGTGGACTTTTGTGCTATAACAAATGGATTACCAAGTACTTCTTTCCAACCTAGGTCATACTATCCATTTCTTTTGCACTACTTTCCTATTCACAAAGTAATAACTTCCACATAGTTAGGGTCAGGAATGAATGTTCCCAAATAAATATTTGGCTCAAATTTTGTCATTATAAGTTCATACTATTAATCAAAATTCCCATTCTAATATTGAACACTATTGTTTCACTTGTCATTGTAGATAAGTGTGAATGGGGATTCAGATGTTATTCTAAAAAAGAAATTTTAATGGATATAAGGAATAGATCCTCTCAAACAAGCTACCCTCATCTAGTACAAGGTAATCAATGTATATGATTATATTTGCTGATATGTTTTTTGAGATATTTAACATGTCTCCAAGGCATTTGAATCTTGTATGGGCATCTTGAGATATTTAACATGTCTTTGGGGCATTTGAATATTGTCTAGGCATGTATCACCCTACTTTACCATATAATGAAGGCCCTCTAACTCTTTGTAGAAAATATTTTGGGGTGTCAATGTATTGCTAAAATACCACATGCACATACGGTTCTATGATTGATTTTCTATGAATAACTTTGATATGTTGCAACTCTACAAATTCAATAGTGAAACAATCTTTTAGGAATTTTATTAAATAGCCATTTATTTCCTATGTTATTTCATACATGTTAAATATTTGTCTATATCATTCATGCTTATAAATTCAATATCCTCTTGTTAGTGTGATCAAGTGGAATTGAAACTTTGAGACATCTAATTGTTTTGTGAAACAATCTTGTAGGAATTTATTTAAATAGTCATGTATTTCTAATTCCATTTTCATACATGTTCAAGCTTCCATCATGCCATGATATGTGCATATTAAAGCTTCCATTATACCATGATATTTGGATATTAGAAATTTTTTAATGGTGTAAATTAGTAAGTGGATAATTCATTTAATTTTTAAAAGATTTTTTTTAGCAAGTTTTTTTTTCAATTTTAATTAAAAAAATTGTTAAAATATATTATTTTTTATTTGATTGTTAAAAAAAAAAAAATTTATGTTGTCATGTGCCTCAAGGCATCCAGAAAAATGCTCTATGGCCTTATTGAGAAAACTATCAGACAGTTGTCTTAGGTTGATGCACAATTGGTATGGATTGTTGGTTGTCATTGATGTCAACCATTGGAGAGTGATATTGTAGATTGATGTCAACCCTTAGTGATTGATGTCAACCCTTGGAGAATCCTAGTAGAAAATTTTGGTAACACAAAGGCATGGATAAGGGACCTGAGTCTCTTTCAGGTATAAGGGCATGAAGATCAATGAATTTACAGGTAAGACTATTCTATATGGATATTACATGTCATTCCATTTATGGTGATATGTGGAAAGTCAAATAAATCCTCACAGTTAAAGAGTTATGGTGTTGTGAAGTTGGAGAAACCTCATGAGTTATCTAGAAGCCCCTTGAAGGTCAAAGAATTCAAATTACTCTAGAAACTCCTAGAAGAAGTTGACTAGTCAAAGTGGGTGAAACTAGGAGTTAATCATGGGTATAGTTGTTGCATTAAGAAAATAATTAAAAACAAATTAGTTGCAACAAGAACTTGTGAGTTTGGTAATTATGGTAAAGTAGTTGTGATGAGAAGATTGAATGGTCAAAGTGGTTGACCAAGAAATAAATTAAATAATAAAGTGGTTGCAACAAGAAGTTAGTTAAGGGAAAAGAAGCTATGAATTGACTAATTAAATAAAAGTTAGTTGCAACAAAAAGTTTTGAGTAAAGAGAAATGATTTAAATAGCAAAGTAGTCAAAGTGGTTAAGTGGACAAAGTGGCTAAGTGGACAAATTTGGTTAAGTGGACAACATGGCTAAGTGGAAAAAGTTGGTTAAGTGGACAAAGTGGCTAAGTGGACAAAGTGGTTAAGTGAACAAAGTGGCTAAGTGGACAAAGTGGTTAATTGGATATTTCTATAGGAAGCTACTTGGAGAGTATAAATATGAGAGAAAGGGTCTCTCATTTGTATCCATTTGATCATATTGAATATCTACAAGTGACTGAGGTAGCCAAAGGATATCTAAGGATAATTTCAGAGGGAAGGTAAAGTAAACAAGGCCGAAATTCAAGGGAGGATAAAGTCTTTTGATGATGTTTTTTAACGTATGTTATTTACAAGTCATCTCACCATTTTCGCAATAACTTTTTTTTTCTACAATGATTCAGACAGCGAAATATGGATGTCGTTGAGAAAACATATCCAAGTAATTTTGATAAAAATTTAATCATGTGGGTTGTTGTATTTTGGGATTTACACTCTGTGGAAAATAGGGTTTGTGGCTACTCCTGAACCTAGTCTAAAACAGGTGTTTCGGGTAAAAACGTAATAACTTCTTCATAACAGATCCACATTTAGTAAGAAAAAATGTATTGGTTAGAGTACAGTCTATAGTATTATGTGTACAATTTTCAAATCCATACAACAAACATTATGTGAGGGGCACGCTCTACAAGTTCTCTCTCTAGAATAAGCTAGAATTCAACAAGGTATGTCATTTTTCCTATAACTCCTTTTCTGAGAGGTTCTAAGTAGTGAAACTTTGAGGAATTGCATAAAAGACATCGAAGAACATTGTTTAGTAGTTTCAGATATTTATTCATTACAGGTACATAGTTATGATTATTTCAAGTTGACTAATCCAAAATTAGTCATGTGAGACTAAAATGAAGTTTGATGAAAATGATAATCTCTTGTTGTTAAAGTTAAGGAAGGTTTGTAGGTATGTGATAATATACACCAATTCTTTTACAGCGTTACAAATTAGATTTGGATGATGAAATTGATGAGGCCTTTTGGTTGAGGTATGTTACAGATAGAGGTTGTATAACAATGAGGTTGCAGCACATGGTTTGATGTAATGGTTTATTGTATTTAGTTATGAATAATGTGATGTATTTCTAGAGAAATTTTGATGGTTATATTGGTATATGTATTTGGTATATGGTTGAGGTACATGTTGGGTACATGGTTGAGACAAGTAGTGATGAGTTGGTACATACATGAGGTTTATAGTCCATGATGTTGGTAGATCTTGATGAGTCATAGTTGATGAGTAGTTGATGCATGATTGGTACATACTTGGTACATGGTTGGAGGTGGTACATGGTTGGAGGCACTTGTTAGTAGTATTGTTGACACATGATTTATGGATGATGTAGCATACTTGTCTTGGCATATTATTAGAATCACATATTGATCTTGGTGATGATTATGAGTTGTTGTGATATGCTTGGTTGATGCACATCTTGGTCATATTGTGCATATGGTTGAGAGTTGTATTGGTGATTGATCCTCATGAGTAGATATGATTTGGTTGATAAGATTGATAAGACATGTTGTTGTGATAGGTTGTTTGGACAGGTTATTGTGACAAGTTATTTTTATAGGTTTGGTGCATGGTTGATGCACTTGTTTATGGTACAGGTTGATGTATGGTACATGTTGGCACAGGTTATTGGTACAAGTTGTTACAGGTTGTTTGGTGAAGGTTGATTGGTACAAGTTTACAATAGTATATCTCACAGTGATAGTGTGACAATGGTTCCATCATTCTACTTATATTTCAGGGTGGTTGGATGGGGAAAGGATAGGTGGTTGTAGCCGGAGAACAAAGGAAGTTGTATCCTCCTTCTGGTTGTAGCCAGAGAATTGGGTAATTGGAGATTCCCTTAGTTTGTAGCCTGAGAAACTAGGGGGTTTGAGCCTCCTTCTAGTTGTAGCTAGAGAATTGGAAGTTGGTGCTTCCTTGAATGTAATTCTTGACATTTAAGAAAATAATTCCGTGGTTTTCTCCCGCATTAGGTTTTGTTGAAATAATGTAACTACAAAGAGTATTCTTATTCTTATTTGATATATTATTCATTGGATCAATCCCCATTATGGATTGATCATGTCGACTATTGTAATAGGACCAAATTCCCTCTTGCGGATTGGTCAAATGATAATTATAATAGGCAGAATAAGAAGTCAGTCCCAGTAGATATTTAAGAGGCCCTAGAATATAATTAAGGTGGTTATAACCACCCAGTTGGAGAAGTTGGCCCTGCCAGTGAAGAGACACTTCACACATGCCAGTATAATATAAATAAGGAGGCTAGCACCTCACTTAGACACACAACTCACTTCCTCATTTTGTGAGACAAGTTTCGGATCTGCAGTTGGAGAAGAAGAAGAGAGTGGTGCATATCTAGGAGAGGACTTTCTATATTAGTTTAAGAGATCTCTTGGCATTGTATTGGCTATCTATATTAAGGAGGTTTGCTGGGTTTTCTTCCCCTAGAGGGTTTCCCAAGATAAATGTTGTGTCTCTTGTGATTGTGTATTTCTTAGTGATCTTGGATAATGCTATTGTTATCTAATGAAATGAAAAGAACTATAATAATGGCTTAAACATTAACATGGTTTTAGAGCCAAGTTGAAGGAATCATCTTTCACAAGAGTGAAAAATGTCACTGTTGTCGTACATGAAAATTAGGGATTTTTTTATGGTGAAGCTTTTCAACCCCAAAACCATCTAGAAAAGTGTTCCCTCCCCTAAGGATCAATTTGGAACTCTTAGCGCACCTTTTGAGTGGTTGGATCTCCCGAAAATTGAAACCCTAGTTTCACAAAGTACCAGAAGTACTAGAAAACTAGTGTACCAGAAGTACCAGAGTACCAAAGGTACCAAAAGCACCAGTCCAGAAATTTGTAGATCAAATTTGGAAAGAAAAAGTTGGATTTTCTCAGATCCAAACACACCAGGCTACTCACCTCAGCCAAGTGCACCTCTTGGTAAGTTCAGATTTTGATTTTGAGCACTTTCATTTTTTGGTCATTTTCCTAGCTCTAGGTAAAAATGTCTGCAAGCATTAAGCTTATTGACAAGCTAGAAGGAGTGGAAAAATTTTGTGCCTAGAAGTATAGGATTTGCCTCATTCTTGAAGAGAATGACCTAGCAAGATTCGTCAAAGAAGAAGTACTGGAACCCGCCAATGCTCCAGAAAAGGAAAAGCATCAAAAGGACACATTCAAGGCCAAAAGAATCATTGCAGATTCAATCAAAGACCACCTGATTCCTTATGTGTCATTTAAGAAGACTCTAAAATAAATGTTTGATGCCTTTACTAGACTATATGAAGGAAAGAACATAAACCGAAAGATGAATCTAAGAACTCAACTGAAGAATACAAGGATGCAGAAAGGAGAAACGATTCAGGAATACTTCTCCAGAATCTCATAATTCAAAGAACAACTAGAAGCTATTGGAGATACCATAGATGAAGACAAACTCATAATGACATCCCTAAATCGTCTCACAAGACCCTGGGATGCATTCATCCAAACAGTATGTGCCAGAACGAAGAAACTGAAGTTTGATAGTCTATGGGAAGAATGCATCCAAGAAGAAACAAGAGTAGCAAATCATGAAGCGTTAATAGCAAGAGATGATGATCAAGCCCTAGCTACTCACACTAAAGGAGGAAGGAAGAAACCCTACTTCCAAAAGGAGACTCATAAAGAGCCTTAACAGTCAAACAAATTCAATCATAAAGAATCTCATCCAAGGAGATTTCAGAAGAAAGGACAAC
>JZKD02S1674081.1:229088-240931 GCA_000966675.3 Picea glauca | reverse complement strand
GGGGGGGTTGCATCATACAACATTCTTACAACTGAGCCTTGCATTCCTCCACTCAGTGTTCTCCTTTTGAGACATGTTTTGGGTACCTACCTAAAGTTATTTTGGACTTGATGTATGGGAGAGATGTCAATTCAAATGAAGAAATAAATGAAGACAGAGCTCGCAATTTCATCCATAGGATCCAGCAAGTACACCAAGAAGTCAGGGAACAGTTGGAGAAAATTCAAGCACAATATAAATCTTGGCATGATAAACACAGGGTTGATCATTAGTTATAGTTTGGAGACTAGGTATGGATTCACATTAGCAAGGAAAGATTGAAGGGTGAAGACAAGAAACTCAAGCCCATTCATTATGGACCCTTCACTATTTCGGAGAAAAGTGGTACCAATAATTTTTGTCTATATCTTCCACCTTATATGCAAATCTACTCAGTTGTAAATGTAGAGAACTTGAAAAAAATTTAGCCTCCCATGATCATGGATCAGAATGAGGAAGTTTCAATACCTTTAGTTGATGAGTTTTCTCCTGAGTACTTTGATGAGTTAAAGGAATATATCATCCTAGAAAGAAGGATGAGTACTTCATGCAGGGGTGATGTTTATTATCTCCGAGTAGGATTAAAGGTCACAAATCCAAACAAGACAAAGTGGATTGATAAGGACAAGGTGAGGGAACTCTTCCCTCACTTATATATTGATTGATGAAATATTTTGGTCGTCCAAAAATCTCTCAGTGGGAAGGCGTAATCCAAAAAGGATTTAGAGAAGACTAAAGACAACTCAGAATTTACAAAAGCAACTTAGGAAGCTTATAATAGCCTCAACAGACAGAGAAAGGGAAAAAATTCAAAGTCCTCATAACTCAGTGAAAGTGACATCATCACGAAGAGCGCATCGCAATATTTCCAACGGCTTAAACAAATCATTAAACAGTGTTACAGATCGAAAGATATTCGCAGTCAAAGTTTGGTCAACCTAGCCCAGTCAGTAGGGAATGAGTTAGCATCCGTATTGCTGACGTCAACATCAGTACACATGACATCAGCATCCATACATTCTATGTGGCACATGCAGGAGGTGACATGTGTCATTCATGATGTCAGCATGGTAACATGGAAGCACCAGAGCCTGCCACATGTCACTCATTTTGGCTTTTTTGGGTCGAACCGTGGACCAATGAAAAAGCACCACATGGAAGTCCATACACCCACATGTCATACCATACGATGACATGGTGGGATGATATGGCAGCTGAGGTGGAGGACCATACACTAACATAGCAGGTGACTGTACAGGTGGTTGGCGTGGCCCAATGGTTGGTTGCCACATGACCCAGTCATGGGCTACCATGTGGCAGTGGGAAAATTCCCAATGAGGGCCTGAGAATCGATTTTCAAAAATAAAAATGGTGGGTCCACCAAATTTGGAGGAACCCTGCCAAATCTGGCGACCCAATGGATATATCTAAACTACCTCCAAGTTGGCGGAACCACCAATACATATATGCATATAAGTTATAACAAACACCCAAAAAGGTGAGGCTCGCGGACTCGACCCTGGGACCTCACCCTTTGTATATGCCTTAACTATAGCTCCACCAACCAATAGGCCAAACAACCCCATTGGTTACAAAGCCCATGATTTTTATTTAAAAATTGAAATCCGCCAGTGCACGGGGAGAGGCACACAATGGTACGACCAGACATAGTTTACGAGGCATTTTTTTGGAATTAATTGTAGGTTGTAAGGCATAGAAACTGGGACAAAATTTATCTTGGCATGGGAGTGCCAGAGTTGGATTGAGGCATGGAGATAGTCATTTTTGGGTAATTCGATGCCATGAATTCAGTGGTGTTGTCTGTTTTCTGATCTGAGAAAATATTTTGTAGCTTAATTCTAGAATGAGGTATACTTATGTATTTTTCCAAATTCTTTTGTTGAGTTAAGAAAAAGTCCTACCCATTTGAGAGCAAGACCCAAAGACGTAGTCCACCAGGGACAAACTCTGTTATCAACTTTTTGTGTTCAGATTTTATGTGTATGTCTCTTCATTATTGATTTTTTCCTTCTTTAATGGTGCACTTTAATTTATGCTCATTTAATACAATTCTTTATAAATCATTTCGATGAAAAGATCCTGGATTAGTAATGGTCCTTGTCTTGAGTCTAAAATGATTTCATATAAGGGAAAGGATATGTCATAGTCAAGTCATAAGTTTAGGAGGGAGGTCTTGTCAAATAATCACTTGGGGTATAATCACATGAAATAATTTTAATACAACTGTTTGATGGTTATTTGTTGCATATCTACCTTGGAAGGGTCAAAACTAGGCATGCTACACAAGTTCACTATGCAAATCACTTAAATGATTCAAAGAGGTTTTTTCAATTCAAACAGGTACTATTCCATCTAAAACCTCTTCACATCAAATCATGTATCCTTATCCATCATCCTTAATCCCTCTGCATGCATTCTTAACCCACAAACTAGTTTTTGGCCTCTCGATCAAACTCCCAAAGCCTCTGCTATGCATTTTCTATGTATACTTGCACGCTACGCAAATCGCAGTGCTTACAATTTTTCACCTCACCTCATACCCAGTCACCAGCTGTGATAAACACATTTGAAACTTGACTTCCCACACATTGATAGCCTTCTAAGTCACTTCCTTATCATGCAGTGAATCTCTCAAGTTGTTTTGAAACAAACCCTAGCTCTGTTAGGCCTGTTGTGCAAGCTTACCTCTTAGGTGTTGAGCATTTCTCCTCCTGCCACATATTCACATCCACCTTGCAGATTTATCCATTCATCCATGAAAACACAAGAGAAAAAGAAGCATAGAGGAGGGAATGTGTTAAGATATGAGCCAAAGAGCCTCAACTTGGTGAACTCGGACCCTGCATTCAGAGTTTCTTTTGAGAAATTTGGGTGCATTCAATTTTGTGAGAAAATTCGAGGATGCAACCAACAACTGGAAAAGGAGTTTTCCCTCAACTACAATAGTATCTAGAGAAAAGTTCTTGGGGTCATATTTCTAGTGTCAGAGGATTCAATAGCTGCTGCTACAGAAATCTCAATCCTAGGGGAAAGATGGTTTAAAGGTATGCCTTTGGATCTTGTATTTTACATTGATTTCCTTAAGCCTAAATACAGAAGTCAGAAGATAGGAGCCACCATTCCTATGGAATATGTGCTAGATCCCTATGAGAAGTTTTTGAGGGTCATACAAAGATATTTTACTTATGAGGGTAGGTTTGATAGGGTATATCAGTACCATGTGAGACTCCTCATGCACTTCACATGAAAAAACCCTCCCAACTTGCCTTTTTACCTATATAGAAGCTTAGGAAACATGGCAAACAAGGTCAAAGCCAGGGATGACCAACTTAAGAGTAGTTTGTTCCACTTCTCGTTAGTGAAGCTATTACTTGTTGAGGAACCCATAAAGATAAATAGGGACTGGGATTCTTTCTTTTCCTTAGCCAATATTCCCCTGGACCCCAAAAGAGATACCCCATTGTTTGTTGAAATATTTTCTCTTAGTAACTCAAGTCAAAAGGTAAAAAGTGTTGTAGAGAAAGGAAAATGAAAGGAAGTTGAAGGCTCTCCTCCAAACCAACCAGTTCCAAAAAAGGGTAGGAGGGTTTTGTTTACTGATGAACCAAAAGAGACCCAGACACCTAGAAGGCCAACCACAAGGTCAACAGCAAGAAGGATTCCTACACCAACAGTCCAGACGGAATATGTTGAGGTTGCATATCAGGAGATGGATGAAGGCCAAACCAAACAAGGAGAGAAAGACTCGGAAATTAGGGAATTGCAACAACATATCAAAGAGGCTCATCATGTGATTGCTTAGTTTTATCAAGAAAACAGAGAGTTGAAGAGGAAGCTAGCTAAGAGAGGTTTTGAGGAACAAACACCACAAGTAAAAATAGATCCTAAAAGTGAAACATCCAAGGGAATTTTTCAAAACTCTGAGACCACAGTTGTAGTGAAACCCACAACACCTCTGACAAGATCCTCAGCCAGGAAGAATAGTCCAGACACACAGGGCGAGCAAGCAGTAAGTGAGAGACCTCCTACTTCACCCACAGAAGGAGAAAAGAACATAAGATGGC
This sequence comes from Picea glauca, assembly GCA_000966675.3. Lineage (NCBI taxonomy): Eukaryota > Viridiplantae > Streptophyta > Pinopsida > Pinales > Pinaceae > Picea > Picea glauca. The sequence continues at coordinate 236,807 of JZKD02S1674081.1, read as the reverse complement.
TTAGTAAGTAGTTGAGGGAATCTCAAGATAAAATCATTAATCTCAGATGACAAAGCCATAAAACACTTTAAAGAATGCATACCAGCCAAAGAAAATGCTTGTTCATCCTTTTCCAATGCCCATTCAAAAATGAAGAGAAATGAATCCATGTTCAGGCAAGTGGGAAATTTGAAAGTGCAAAACCTAACATTGAGGAAGGAGAACATGCATATAAAGTTAAAAATTCAATTGAATGATGAAGCCATGAGGAGACTAGAACTACTTGTAGAAGTAGCATAAATATTAAAGGGGGGAAACTCACAATTTTGTCTTTTTTTAGGAAAGGAGCCATTACAATTGCAAACTAAATAGTGATTAAAGGAGGAAGAAATTAGATAATTTTAAACACATTCCTATATAAACATATTTTTGAAGTCCTTGTGCTTCTGATCCAGACAATGTTTACAGCATAAGTCACCCTTTTTAGCAGCTACAATTTTTGACTGATAAAACAAGAATACACAACACTTGCGTAGTGAGCCAGCGCTACGCAAATGTTGTAGTCATTATTAATGAGAAGGACAGAATGAAAAGTTAATTATACCTCATTTGAGGTCAAATCAAGTTTTATATCAATGGTTGCCACTTGGACCTACACAAATTTCAAGAAATCCCAGTGCGCTATGCAAACCTACTATGCAAACATTGTAGGTAGCATTTGCATAGAGATAGCACTAGTCCTCTACGCAAATGTGATATAGCTACATGAAAGAACACCATTTCTCTTGACGGGATCTCCAGATGAAACTAATGACTCATCCACACTTCATAATCGAATTTAGCTTGGATATTTGATTGTATATGATATGTTTGTTTTGCATTAAATAGGGTCAAACATACTTACTATTTTTAGTAAATTCGTTTTTGAGTTGTCCTCTTCTATTGTAAACAGATTCACTATTTTAGTCAAGAGGAATTCGACCCCTAGTAGCCTAGTATGGCAAGCAGGCTCTTATATATTTGAATCATTTTGATGTAAAAGGGGCGAGTTGGCAGAACTATAGTATTTTTGAACCTCATTGTAAATCTTTGAATCTGAATGGAATGAAATGCAAAAGTCCTGAACCTTCATGAAAGAGATTCTAATGGTGATGAGTTGACAGTGTGTTCCTTGTATTTTGTATGTATCTCTTATGTCTCTACTTGCATCTCATTTTGCCTCTGTTTAAATTTATTTTTAAGAGTTATAATTCATCTAAAGGGTGCTCTAAACTCAAATAATTTAAACTATTTCCTTTCTTCCTAATTAGGCCAAAATTCATCTATATGATGCTATGATGTTGTTATGTGTTTCTTTCTTCCTTTTTCACCCTCTATAACCAATCCAAGACAGAAGGTTTCATTCACCAAATTAAGTCTATGTTCCTCTATGAGGTTCTATCTACTAGACATCAGTTTCATTTGTTTTCAAGATTTGACTCCATATCCCAAAAAACATCCTTCTCCTCCTTGCCAACAAAAATTTATTAAATCCACTCAAAACTTTAAACCCTAGCCATTGTTTTATCAAGAAATACCATCTATTAGAGACCAAGTGAAAAGAGAGAGCCCTCTTTGAACTGAGTAGGCTAGTACCTAGTTCTAAAGAGGTTTGTGGTTACCTTTGTAGGTTATTTCCTTAGCCAAAACAATTTACTCAGTGTTAACATTTTGGCATCATTGTCGGGGATGAAATTGAAAATCTTCCTTGTGAAAGAACAACTAAAAGATTTAGATTTGATTCATCATGGTAACAGTGAACCAGACACCTTTATTGGCATAACTAAATTTACCCTGGCAACTTCATTTAATAAGATTAGTAGCATAAAGTATTTTTAAATAAGAAATCATGGCTCCCAAGAGAATTTACACTAGAAGGAACCCTGATCCAGAACCTATAGCATTTGTTTCTAATCCTGAGAAACTCTTACATACAAGAAAAGAAAGGACAATTGACTCACCTGGACATAAATCTATCTTTACCCAAAGATGGGGTAAAAATCATTGATGACCTTGACTTTGATTTAAAATTTGAGCAAACCTTGTTTAGATCCAAATCAGAATCCAATTTGAATAAAATCATCTTTGATGAGAATAAATTTCAATCTTTGATTCCTATTGTCCCCATTCAGACTATTCAGATAACTCAAAATCCTCCTAGAGCCATGGCAGCCATATTTTCTCCCCTTGTCTTACTTGCTCAGTTACATGATTTACCTCAAAATTATAATTAGATAATCAAATCATTTGATGTTGAAGAGAATGTATCATCCCAAAGACACTTATATTGGTTTAATGACTTTGTCTACCTAGAGGAGGTAGATCATGAAGATGTAAAATTAAGACTGTTTGCATAAAGTCTCTCAGGTGAAGTCAGAAAATGGTTCAAAGCCCTTGCAGCAACAAGGATTTGTTAATTTTGCAGCCTTTGAAACAAGTTTCCTTCCAAGGTCGGGTGACAATAAGAATCCTTTTTAGTTGCTAACTAATTACAATAACATAAAGAGATCACCTAATGAAACAATACAATAGTTTTCAACCAGATTTATGAAAGTTTACAATTCAATTCCTACTGAAGTTAAACCCCCTCCTGGATCTTCCCAACTTCGATATGTCGAATATTTTGACAGTGAATTTGCCTTGTCATTGAGAGAAAGAATATCAGCTACACTATATGACATGATGAGTGATGCAATTGAAGTGGAGGTAAATCCAATGGCCTCAGTGAAGATCAAACATAATCCTGACAAAGATATGAAAAAGATCCAAGGAGAGGCACAACCCTCAATTTATCAGTCATCAGATGATAAATTTGATTTTATGATGAAGACTATGGAAAGGTTTATGGAAATAATTTCCTTGGATAATAAGCCTACCACCAGAGATCAAACTGATTTTTAGCCCAGAAATCAAAGTTTTAGAACAACTACAGTTCCACAGATCAAGCAAAGAGACCAGAGAAATCAAGGTGATCAGTAAATAAAACCTCCTTTTCAAAACAACTATGTAAATGAATATTTTGATGAAATGATTGAGGACAATATGCATTGATGTGATGATATTGAAACAAATGTGTTCTTAACTAAAGAAGAACATGATCAGTTATGGACGAAAATGATAAATTTATACAGGATAATGATGATATGTTGTCAATGGAAACATAAGATTTTAATAAGGGATATCAAAATGATATTATGTAGCTTCAAAAACAGTACAACCTCAAAAGCAAAAAGGTTCCTGCAAACCCCCCAAAGGGAAATCCTACAAGGGAACTTTAGATCAATACACCTTCTTCAAGTCAACCTAATAAAGACAGTTCAACAAAGGATGGAATGGAGAAAGGAAAACTCAAAGAACCCCCAAAGAAGATACCTGAAGAAAGAAAGGAACTTGTCATCAAAGAGGTAGAAAAAACCCTATCTCCTTTTAATTTTGAAAGTGAAATTGCCAAAATCAAAATCTATGTTCCATTCAATGAGCTGATTAAAAATGGTGAATATAGAACTCAGATCATTAAGATGCTCAAGATGGAAGAAGATTCTAACACTTTAAATGTGCAAGATGATCACCCTGACATCTTGTTTGGCCCACTTGTGGAGGAGAGTGGTGATGTTGATGATGTACCCCCTTTCTATGTTAGTCTTAAAATTCATGATATGACCTTACATAATGCTATGTTAGATTTAGGAGCATCTCATAATCTGATGCCCAAGGTAGTCATGGATGAGATGGGTCTAGACATTACTAGGCCTTACAAGGATATTTTCTCTTTTGACTCAAGGAAGGTGAAATGATTTGGTTTAATCAAAGATCTAGTTATGTCATTGTCCCAAATTCCATCAAAAAATCTCATCATGGATGTGGTTATTGTTGATATCCCTCCAAAATTTGGCATGTTGTTGTCAAGATCATGGGCTGCAAAGTTGAAAGGCACTTTGCTAATGGATATGTCATATTCCACTATCCTTGTTTTTTTCCAAGAGAGGATATTGTACAGGGAAGTATTACTCAAGTACATGGTGAGTAATAAATCTCAACCAAACAATCATCATATTTACTCTGTAGACACTAATGTTGTTTCTTCTATTTTCTATAATGACCTGATCTTTGAAGAGGAAGAGCCAATGATTGTTATACCCATAAAAGACAAATTTGATCATCAAACAGAGAAAATTACAAATCAAAAAAATAGTGAAGAGGATGAGATGTGGAACATGAAATTTGATGGAGATGCTAACAAAGAGGGAGCTAGAGCAGGTGTGTGGGTTACCCCTCCCAAGATAGGTACAAAAATTTGTTCTTTCAAATTTTCTTTTGATTTCACAAATAACATGGTTGAATATGAGGCACTAATTTTGGGATTGAAGACTTTGAATGGGTGTTAAGAGGATAGTTGTACATGGGGATTCTGAGCTTATCATAAATCATGTAAAGGGTATATATCAATCAAAGCATCCTATATTAAGGGAATATAGGAATGTAGTACTTGATCTTCTTGAATATTTTTCAAAATATAACCTCTCAATGATTCCAAGAGGGAAAAATCTAACTGTTGATGTGCTAGATACTTCGGCCTCTGTTTTCAAAATTCTATTTTTTCCTAATAGAAAGTATGAAATTGAAGTCAAGCACAAGCCAACAATACCTAACAACATTACATATTGGAATATTTTTTAGGATGACAAATAGGTAGAAACATTCCTTCATATGAGTGATGAATTTGTCAATTCAAATATTGATGTTGAGTGTTGTTATGAAGAGGAAGAAGTTACAAATGTGTTCACAAATGATGATTGTTTTCAAAATCAGATTGTTGGTAGAGATATAGTGTAGCTCAAAAATAACATCATTCCCAAGGGCTTGGTCCCATTGGAAAACCTTTTTGACAACAACGATGTGGCTACAAATCCTAAAATCACTACAAATTATGAGGACATAGAAGATTGCAACATTGGGACTCAAGAAGATCCCAATATCATCAAACTATCCAAGACACTCAGTCCATAAATTAAGAAAATGTATATTAGCCTAATGAAAGATTTCCCTGATGTTTGTTCCTAGAGATATGAAGATTTAAAGGTCTATGATACTATGGTAATTCAGCTTGTAATTCCAATCAAGGATGATCACAAAACTTTCAAGAAAAAATTGAGAAGAATTAATCCTATGTTGTTGCCATTAATTTAGAAGGAGGTAAGGAAGTTGTTTGATGCCAAAATTATAGTGTCCTTAAGATTTTATAAATGGCTAGCTAACCTAGTGCCTGTAAGGAAGAAAAGTGGTGAGATCAGGTTGTGTGTAGACTTTCGGAATCTAAACAGGGTGTCTCTCAAAGACAATTATTCACTTTCCAAGATGGATTACATTCTGCAGAAGGTGGTTGGATCTCATAAAATATCAATGCTTGATGGATTTTCGGGATACAACCAAATCATGGTGCATCCTGATGATCAAGAGAAGACAACTTTTACAACACCTTGGGGCACTTTCATGTATGCCAAAATTCTTTTTGGGCTTATGGACATAGCCTTTGTTGATGAGAAACATAAGTTTAGTTTCATTTACTTCGATGATATCACTGTATTTTTAGATTCTTATGATGAACATCTTAAACATCTAAGAAGATTTTTTCATAAATGTAGGAAGTTTGGCATATCATTGAATCCAAAAAAGTCTAATTTTGGAATGCAAGAGGGAAAATTACTTGGACACATCATTAAGGAAAATTAAGGAAGGGATAAAAATCGATCACAGCGGAGTAGAAGAAATTATAAATATTGGCACACCCAGGAGCAAGAAGGAGGTACAGTCTTTCTTAGGAAGAGTAATTTTTTTGAGAAGGTTTATCCCTAACTTGGCTGAAATCATACAATATATTACTAACATGCTCAGGAAAGGCAGTGAGATAAAATGGACTCTTGAGGCTAGGAATTCTTTTGAAGATATTAAAGTGTCACTGACTAGAGCACTAGTACTGGCCAATTTGAATTTTGCAAAATACTTTATCTTGCTTTATTTTGCTTCAGAACACACCATTCTTGGTGTCTTGTTGCAAAAAGATGAAAATAACTTTGAAAGTCACATAGCCTATTATAGCAGGACTTTGAGAGACTCTCCATTGAGGTATGACATCATGGAGAAACAGGCATATGCATTGGTGAAGGCCCTCAAAGAATTCATAATTTATGTCTTGCATTCCCATATTGTTTCTTATGTGCCTAGCAATGTTGTGAAAGACATTTTAACTCAGCCTGATCGTGAAGGAGGGAGGGGAAAATGGATAGTTGTCTTGTTGGAGTATGATCTCGAGATCAAACCTACAAAGTTGATTAAAGGTCAGGGACTTGCAAAGTTGATGGCATAGTCCAATTGTGATGTCTTGGGAATTAATTTCAATGTTGACCTATCAGCGAATTCATAAGAATAGACAGTCTCACAGGTATCTCATAGATTCCTTGATTCTCCATGGTATGTTGATATTATTTATGTATTAAGAAATTTACAAGCTCCTCCTAAATTAAGTAAAACCAAAGCCATATTTTTTAAGTTGAAAGAAGCAAAGTTTTGCATTCTGGACCATTCTTTGTATTGGAAAGATCTAGGTGGGATCTTGCCAAATTGTTTGCTAGAAGAATAAGTGAAAAAGGATATCAAAGAGTTTCACAAAGGTGACTGTGGAGGGCACAATTATTGGAAAACCACTATGCATAAAATACTAAGGGAAGGGTTCTATTGGCCTAGCATTTTTTCTGATGTGTACAAGGAGGTTTCAAGCTGTCATGAATGCCACATTTTTTATGGTAAAAGAAAGATGTATCCCTTTGCTTTAAAACCTATCTTTGTTGAAGCACCCTTTAGGCAATGGGGACTTGATTTTATAGGGGAGATCCATCCACCATCCTCAAATTAGCATAGGTGGATACTGAAATCCACAAACTACTTCACCAAATGGATTGAAGTAGTCCCAACAAGGCAAGCTATTGATGTAGTTATCATTCAATTTCTAGAAAGCAATATTTTGTCTAGATTTGGATGTCCAGTTAAGATCATTACTGATAATGCAGCAGCATTCAAGTCCAAGAGAACGAAGAAATTTTGTAGTGACTATAATATAACTCTTGGTCATTGCACAGCTTATTACCCACAGGGTAATGGGTTAGCTGAGTGATCCAACAAAAGCTTGACTAGAATTATTAAGAAGATTCTGCATGAAAACAAGAAAGATTGGCACAAGAAGCTTATCTATGCACTATGGGTTGATAGGATCACCACCAATAGGTGTATTGCTACATCACCCTTTTAGATTGGGTATGGAACATAGGCATATTTTCCTACCTCATTAGGACTACCAGTGATGAGACTGTTGCAAGAAAAGGAATTTGAAACAAATGATCCTCAAAGGAGGATAAACCAACTAATCCATGTGAAACAAATGAGAGAACAAGTCTTCAACAACTCACAACTAAACCAAGACAAAATGAAAAGAGCCTTTGACATGCATACTAAGGATGATGATTTCAAGGTTGATGATTTGGTGCTAAAGTGGGATGCAAGGAATGTATACAAAGGGAAACATGGAAAGTTTGACTGTTGAAATAATGTAACTGCAAAGAGTATTCTTATTATTATTGATATTTTATTTATAGGATCAATCCCCATTGTGGATTGATCATGTCGGATATTGTAATAGGACCAAATCCC